>OMKZ01050583.1:14838-29464 GCA_900302535.1 Neoniphon sammara | reverse complement strand
TCAAAATTAATGACCAAAGAAATCACAATTTGGACCTTTACAGCAAAAAAAACAAACAAAAAAATCAAATGCAAAAGAGGAAAATAGGGCCATGACTCACCTGGTCTACTTTACACTAGTCTACACATTTATGCTATACATACAACTGATGCACTGTTGGGGCTGTGATTGGATCATTTCAACCGCGTGGCATGATCCGCACACAGCTATTTTTTTTATTCAGTTGCTACTGCTGTTGTATCAGATCTAGAATCAAGAGAGTGCCTTCTACTGGTGATTACAGAGTAGCAGTCAATATATGGGACAAGGGAGGTCCCATATGGGACAAACCAATTTAGCTGAATATATGGGATGTCCCAGCTAATATGGGACAGTTGGCAACCCTACATACAGCCCCTAAAACTAAATTTTTTGAAGTTAGTGACTTTAAGCAAATAGGTCATGAGAAAAGTACTCGTGAGATTCGCAGCTAAATTGTGGCAAAACTCACATGTCCTTTGGCCACTTCAGGTCCTCCAGGGTTTGGGAGTTTAGTTTGAGGTTCAGACTGAGTGACCACTGCTGAGGCCCGCTGCTGTGCCCCCCTGCTAACCACACGAACATTCGCCTTCCTCTCCTTCCTGGATGGGGAGCTGTCATCCTCTACTTGCATGTGCATGATGCCATGATACTGGAAATAAAGAGACAACAGAAATGCAACCTTTTCTAATTTTTTAAGAAATATTTTCATGTTGGTATCGGCTGTGCTAGTGCTCACCGTGTAAATGATGTCTGTTCCATTGTGAAGAACTGACGAAGGTGGAATCTGAAAGATACAAAAATATATGAGATGGAAAGTAACAGTTAATAGAAATTGATTAACATTGTGAGCAAGGAAGGAGTTACTGAATATGCTGCAGAGGTTGCAGAAGTCATGGTCATTTTGTCGTTTTCAATACTTGCTACAGTGCTACATAGTGATTTCGGAGTCTCTTGAAATTTCAATCAGGAATTTTGCTCCCAATATAGGAGTCACTGGTTGCTGATCAACAACCCCATGACCCCTGCAGATATGTTATGCAGATATGGTCATTTTGTGTTATAGGACAGGAACACTCTTACCTTTTTCTCATTCATTATTTAACTAACCTGGCCCATGTATTTAGTCTTTACTATCTCTGATTAACATGCTCTATGTATTATCATGACTTTGAATAGAATTTGGAATAAAGGAGAATGGTTCAATGTTCAATGGTATTCTTAAAGAGCAGGTACTTACAGACTTTGGACTGTCCATGGCTCTGAGCTTTTTCTTCGGCAGACCAGCTTCAGGCTTGGGGATGCTGTCCCCTCGGGCCCAGATGACTGACGCTGTGTCCAGAGGGAGTTTCTCTAACTGAATGGATCCATGTTGAGGGTAAGTCCTGGACCGAATCTCTTTTCCTCCAAGGACAGGAGCTTCCCGATGCTGCTTCTCCCTGCACTGCCCTGTAGTTTTTTAAAATGGAAACAGTGATGTCTGTGTTCAAAATTACCACTGAATCATTACATTGACTATCTTCATATAAATAACAACTTAGGAATGTAAAATATAACCCGACCTCCCTGTGAAGGACAGAACAGAGTATTCACATGTGACTGTTAGTGAACGACAGTGAATAATATGTATATTTGACATGTGATTTACTGTCATTACCTACTGTCAACAGATACTGCGTGTACATGGCTGTGTTGAATACACAGTTCAGACTCAGTGAAGGTATCCTGAGGTCTGTTATTTCTGAATGACAGACTGCTGCCTCATATCTAATCATATCACTTCACAGTCAAGAAATATGGGCCAGAATTCCCAAACTCTTATTTCCCATTAAATTACATCTTAAGTAGCTTAAAATTAGAAAAAAAAATTGTATAACAGTGCCCCATACAAAATCTGTATCTTCTGGTTACGCTTAATTGAAGCTGCATCACACTTAAACAGAGGCCATGTCCAGACTAATCCAGAGAAATCTGAAAACACATCTTTATTTCTCCGTTTTGCCCTTCTGTCCACACTAAAACGGCGTTGTTGTCCACTGAAAACGGAGCTTTTCGAAAACCAACTAGTCTCCAAGCCAACCTACCGCATCTGTCCGCTGCCTCCAACTACTTCCTCACCACCAGAGATTTTCTCCCTCTATTTCTCCACCCAGATCTCCAACCCTGACTCCCAAAAACACCTGTTGTTGTTTCTCAGTTCATTCAGTAAATGTTTTAAACTTATCTTCTGTCTCCTTGTCTGCTTTGGGGTCTCCTGTCTGTACTGTGACAATTTCATAGTGATAAGCATGTACATTATTCCTTGCTTACATCATGCATATATTTCAACCTCTTTTTACTCAGCAATGGGTTCAAATGAGTTTATGATTTCATAGAGCTCTCATTCACATGCTATATATCTTATATCACCAATTTTAGGATGAATTCAGAGACAGTAATGATGGAGGCTGCTCGCACCGCTCCTTGAGTCCCTGATGGTGACACGCGCTTTGTTTATGCTGCCGACAACGGTGCCCTCAGGGGAGACCAGCGCCACTTCAAATGTCTCTTCAGCCTCCTCCAATCGGTCCTGGATCACCTCAGTCTGCCAGCTCCGCTTTGACATTCCTGAACAGAGAGCAACATCAATGAAGTTTTTTTTTTTAAATTAGCTAAATAATCTAGTCAGCAGTTCAAAGGTCTTTTTTTATGAATATGTATGTATGTATGTATTATTATTATTGTTATTATTATTATTATCATCAGTTGTAGTAGTAGTTGTGGTGGCAGTATTAATGTTTTGTAACTGATCATGTTAGTATTGAGATTTGTATTACCATATTATTATTATTATTATTATTATTATTATTATTATTATTATTATTATTATTATTATTATTATTAACGTAGTTGTGGTCGCAATAGTAATAACAGCACTAACAGCAATAGTAGCTGTAGCAGTAATATTAATACTACTAGTATTATTAGTATTGTGATCATCATCATGATTGTTATCGTTATTACATCATTCAAATGTGTGAGAACAAGACAATGTAGACTATATTTTTATCCTCATAGCATCATCACAGATAAGTCAATAATAGAGTTTACCCAGTGGCTTTCACTAACTATAAAACATAGTACAAGCTAATGATGAGCGAATACCTGGATCGAACTGAACGAGAGTTGAAGTGCCTACGAGGAAATCTTTTCCAGCCGTCGCAGTGATTTCCTTTACCTAGGATTAAGAGACATGGCTCACAAACAAGTTTTACAGAAAGAAAGAAAAAAAAACTGAGAAAAATAAAAGTCTGTGCATCAGATGACTGAGACATGATGTATCTCCAAAGACAAAAGGGTGTCTTTGTTGTCTAGAGGAAAAATGTTGCTGTTGGCAGGATCATAGCAGATCATGCTGGTTAGGCAAAGGAATCAAGTCATTTTAGAGATTCAGGAACTCAGGTCAAAAAGCACATAAAAACTCCAGAGGCACCTCCTATTTTAAGATATTTATTGCATGCATACAGACTGCAGTTTTTCACAGTGCTACACAATTCACAGCATCTCCTAAAGTCTGGAGAAAAGATTGAAAAGCAGACCTTGATGGCGATGTACGAAGACTCCGCCATGTTTCCCTTTCTAATGATGTCCAGAGAGATGACGCCCTGCTGCTCGCAGGCAGAGAATTCAGACTCAGACAGCTCAACACTGGACCAGTGCAGCTCCAGTCTGCAAGCACCAGGACGCGCAGGGTGAAAAACAAAGCATTCGTTTACTCAAGAATAAAGTTTGGAGTTTGAGTTCCTCTTACATGTGAGAAGGCCCCGTGTTCCCCAGCGGATCAGACACCCTGAACATCAAGCTGTCATTCAGAGCCTCGCTGGCTGGATTGATGATGTAGACAATAGTTCTTTTGTTCAGGTCCAGCTGAGAAAAGCGCTGCTGCACAAAATTACCTGCAAACAGAGAGACTTTCATCTTGTACATATAACAGCTGTATGCTGATTAGATTAATATTATGGACTTTGATGATTTCTTGCTTATGTTGACTATAATATTACAGTCAACTACCTTGTAGGCCTGTCACAGTTAACACATAATCGAATGATCATGGTTATTTTGTATAACATTAGGTTCCACAGTCATGTTTACATCCACATGTCATGGGGATTTTAAGCCAATGTTAGAAATGTCGCAACAAATAGGAAACAAATCTGGTGCGTTTCAGTCAGTTGGGCTGAGGATTTTTTTTCTCTTTCCTCTGGCCATATGGAATTACTGAAATGAGACAAAACCTCACTAGCGTTATGTAAGTTATTATTTAAGGTAATTTTTGTTTACAAAGCCTAAAAGGGAAAAATAATTTTTACCCACTTATAATTCCAATAAATGGCTTTCCTTTTTCATAAGATGTGCACTGTTATTAAGCTTATACAATAACTGTGGCATAAAATTGATTTGAATCTTTAATCACAATCATTTTTATAGTCAGCTAAAATTGACAGCCCTAGACAGCCCTAGACAGGCTACAACAGCTCAGTTGTAGAACTTCTTTGAAACCTCTGGACATCATTTGGACAAATATTGAGCTCCCATGAGGATGCCAAGACCATTTTAGTCTCCAACCTGTGGTGATGTTTTCCAGGTAACCAAAGTAAGGTGGGCGGACGATGGAGAACACAAGCTCCTCTTCTCTGCTGTGGCTGTCTTGTGTCTTCAGCTCCCGAGACGACAGAAAGATCCCGTACCGACCGTCAGCTAAAAGGTCTGCCTTCCAAAGAGGGAGCAGCTTCACAACCTTGGGAGATGAGTTATCCATGGACTTGATCTGAAATAATAACACGGTTTGTGAATAAAAAAGTGCTTTGCTGACGTGAACTGCTCAGAAATGGAGGTAGTTTGGACTTGTGAGAAAAATACATGGAACTGCAAGGCTAAAAATGCATCTGTTTTTCGCAGCACAATTGATAGAACGTAACACCACTGCTGCGTATCATCCCTGGTTTGGCTGATCAGTTGTGCACTGGCCAAATCTTTTTTACCAAATTTTTACCTATAGCTTAATGTTACTAAAGGGATCTACAGTCACTATGGCTGTATTTCATAGTATAAAGAACACACCACCATAAGCAAAAATCTGTGTAAAAAAGTTTACTTTTTTATGCAACCAGAACAGTGGGATCTACCAGTTACATCAACATCATAGCGCTACTTTTTGCACATTCTGAGTAAAGGAATTAACATTTGCCTATATCAGTAAAAAAAATAAAAAAATTTACGTGAAAGTGCTTGCAGGATTCTTTCAGTAAACAAATTAAGAAAATATAAAATTGTAAACAGACAGTATATATTTTAAGATCTGCTTCCTGCACATTCTGTTGCCAGTTTTTAATTTCTCAAGTACAAAAGAAAATGCATAGCCATGAGCCACTGCCACAAATCTTTGCATGTAAATTACTAATTAAAAATCGGTAGTGTTTTTGAGAATTGATGCAGTATCACAAAACATGATATTACGATACTTAAGTGTATCAATGTTTTCTTACACCCCTAACAGTCACACCACGGCAATCTTTTATAGATATCCCTCCTTTACAAACACTGTTCCATTATTTGAGCACAGTCAATTCAGCAGTAGACCTCCATGATAGAGACAGCCATGGTTGCTAAGAGTTTCACAACCTGCAGTAACTCACACCATACACCCTTTGTCCCTTACCTGAATAGTGAAGAATACAGGTTCTGTGTACAGTCGTCCCTCCAGCAGGACGCCCCGGTTTGTGCTGTCAGAGGCGGTGAAGGCAAATCTGTCGATCTGCGAGGGGCCGCCACCGTGCTGATATGTTACCTCCATCTCCTGGATGTTTCTCTGTGTGAAGTTTGAGCCAGCAGTCAGTGGGACGTTACCCAGAAGCAGCTTGCCGTACTGCGGAGGCTGGTGAAGAACAAAAGTCAGGCCGCTGGGTGGAGTGTCCGGGTCAGACAGGCTCAGGCAGTCGGGGCTCAGGGCAATGGAGGAGCCCTGCGGCACTGTGAGGCCTTTGTTGTGGGACAGTGATGGCAGGATGCGATCCACCATTTCTACTGCAACCTCAAAGGTCCCATTCCGGCTAGCTTTACCATTACTGACAACAAACCTGACAAAACATACCGCAAACTGGGTGTTAGGCTGCATGACCAAATGTCATCACTATAAAATAAATAAATAAATTATGTAAAACAGATGTTTAACAGTAAAATGGATATGATAGCCTATGTTCACAATGCAGGCCCTCATGCCCAATTCTGAAGTGCTGCTCATATCTGTTTTTTGGATGACCTCAGGATATAGGCACTGAAAAGTCCCTCCTCTTAAAAAAAAGTATTTATTTCATTGGCTACATGCCAAAAACAGGCCAAGATGCCAATGTTGCACTATATTTTTTACTGTGAGCTACAGTAGCATCTTTTCAATGCTTAGAATCCAGATTTTTTGGTTGCACCGTCTCACAGCTGGTTAGAGCTCTGTTCTTCCTTGCTACAATCAATTGGTCCAGGATTTAACTCATATCTGATACCAATATGAAGAGCGAGCAATATCAACATGCTTTCAATTATGCTATGAGCCTTCCAGTTTTGATTAAAATGTGTCCATCTCCCCAAACTCTGATCAGATCATATGTCGGTAACTTATATGCACTTTAAGAACCAAGGTATTCCCCACAAATGCCAGTTATCAGGTTTCTGAACTGCCATGTAAAAAGAAACACGGTTTCCATAATTGGGTTAAGAGATGAAGAGGAAACCAGTTAACACAGCTAGATTTCTGCTGGAGAAACCCGCTCACTGTTCCTCCATGTTAACATCTCAGGTGAAGGACACGAGATTGACTTATTGTCATGGCAAAACTAGCAAAACTCCGATGTAAGTCACATGGCTTGCGATTGGATGTTGTATCACATATCCATGTGGCCTGGATCAGAACTAAAAACGTGATTCTGTGCAGGTTTTTGTTGTTCATGCTCATCAGAAAACACTAGGTCTGTGTCACAAGAGTAAAATATCGGAAGTGGGAAATTTTCAGCTGCTGTGTGAACGTAGCCTTAGAATGATGCAGTGCTTAGAGACTCACTGAAAAGCTTCCATGGCTGCGCTGGCTCGATTGTCATGCACATAAGCCACAAGGTTTGCTGCGATGTCCATCTGGCTGAAGGTGGAAATGGCCAGCCCAGGATGTCTGATGTACTCTATGTGTCCATGAGCAGGTGGGTTGGTGATAACGTACAGAAGCTCCTCTGGCTTGTCTGAGCCGTCTGTGGCCAGCAGCACTTCAGTGGTGAGAACCACACGATCTCCACGACTGACGTTCACTGGCTTCACAAAGATGGCGATATTTCCTGCACACCAGGAGGACATGATTGGATATTCATTCATGTTCTTTACCTATTTGATTTACCTATACCTATACCCTTACCTATTTTTTGTCATGGGAGCTGGAGTCTATGCTGGAATTTCCCACACAGCCACAATCATTCCTGGTTCCAAGTGTGCAAAATGGGTGAGGATGCCAGGACTTTTGTGCACAGAGAAAACATTACCTTTTTCCATATCTTTGATGGAGATGTGGAAGTGCTGTGCAGGTGATCGATTCTTTCCATCCAGCAGGTGGAAGACGAAGAAGTCCTGTGTTTTAGCACCATGCAGCCCTGTGTGCTGGTAGCGTAGCAGGTTCAGATCCACTGCTTCCTGGGTACAGTTGCTCCCAGCGGTCAGCGTCACCCAGTCTCGGCCCTCCTGAGACAGGATCAGTCACAATTAGAGGAAGAACACCTTAAGGGGGAATTTAAGAGTTTTCCTCATGTTATCTCAGAGTTCCGGTGTCCCACAGTATTGTGATAGGTGTAAGTGATGGGTGTAAGGTGAACTGTCCAAAAGCAATGGGTATTAAGACTGTAAATTCTATAATTAGTGGAATTCAACTTTAAAAGAATACTACGTTTTTGGGACATTGTTTTGGTTGGTCATTTTTCTTGTTATGTGATGAGAGCATAGAAAGCAAAATCGTCCATGGGTCTCTGGGAAATCATAGGCTCCTGCTAACACTTTAGCATACACAATGTTGAGTGATAGCAGGTGACTAGAATTATCCAAAATAAAAAGACTGACCTTTTAGCAGTAAAAACATTGGTAGTGGCTTTTTCTTGCAGACTCACAAATTTAAAACATGATTAAGACAATATAACTGATGTAGTAAGATTTGCTTTTGGAGCTTTTCAGGTGAGCAACCATGTATTCACTTGCTGCATTGATTTTTTCTCCCATCACCCACCTTTCTCTTCCTAGGTAAATAAACTAGTTAAAAAACACAGTTTTATATTACATTATATCTCAGGAGAATCTTACCAATCTCCTATTCTATAGCTAACTTCCCTTAGCAGGGAAGTTAGCTAACTAGCTTACTGGTTAGTAAACTATTAACTAGCTACATGGCTATAGACATGGTGCTAATGGTCCGAATATTTTAAAATGTGAAGTGATATCCCTGTGGATTGTTGAGGTCTAATGTTTTTCAGTGTGAATCAGTAAAATGACAAATATTTGTAGAACTGGCTGGATTGGTAGAGTTTCCCTATCTGAATTTTCAAAATGTGAGTGAGTGAGTGCATGCCGTGCATCCAGGTATTCTACTGATCTACTGGGGACATGTGGATTATTTTGGTGTCCATGCTCTCATCACTGAACAATGAACTCAACCAGAGGGACAATCTCAGAAACAACTTGGTGTATTTTTTTAAACATTAAAAACAGAATTCCACCAACCTTAAGTTGAAGCAATCCTTGAGTAGGAACACTCTCAAACATGTACATAAACTCTGCAGGGGGAGTGTCACTGTCCTGTGCAAACAGTGTAACACTGGATATGAGCCTGGTCTCCCCTGGCTCCACCTCCAGCCCGTTGTTCCTGCACAGAGCGACTTACAGGTACTCTCCTACAATAATGGGATGCTGTAAATAGAAATTGTAATGAAGGTGTTGCCCTCACCTTATGACTCGAGGCTCCTCGTCATTGACCGGCAGCACTTTAACCATCACTTGTCTGTGGAGCTGGTGTTTCCCATCAGTTAGCTGAATGGTGAAACTATCCTGCATGTTCTCAGAGTCATCGTGCATATACATCAGAGCCATGCCTGGAAGTCAGTAATGATACACATTAATTAAAAAAATGTCATTGTGCAAATCGATTTTGTAGAATGATGAGGGTTTCTCAACAGTCAATGTATGTAAACGTGCGCATTGCAGGACCATTTCTCAGATCTGTCATTGTAAAGTCCTCTATTGGAGTCCCAGCCTCCCTGCGCCTGTCTGGCCTCCCGCCGCTGTGCTGCAGGATGCTGCCATGCTGCGGAGGTCTGACCACACTGAACAACAGCTCGTTCTTGGGGACGTCCAGATCCACTGCATTCAAAATGGATGTGTCCAACTGCTTCATGTCTCCTTCTCGGACCTCAGTGCACAAGGACATCAAGTCAGTATATGACAATGTGTTGTGAACAAAAGCAGTTTCACCACACTCTGCTCCGCCCCTTCTTTCTCACTTCTACATGCAGAGAAACATTGAATTATGCAATTATTAATGGAAATTATAGTGTAATATATTGAATAATACATTTCCATACACAGGATACCAATGCAATTATTTTTCAGTGTATTAAAATATAAGCATGGACCAAGTAGTCTATATATATTGTTATAAAGAATTGATATAAAGAAAATATTACAATTGTGGTCATTTAATTCACTTCTTCCCCTTACTTTTATGCAGTGTGAATCGGCGCATGGATTATCAAGCCACTATATTTTTCAATAAAAGAAAAACAGCAGTTCCTTATGTATTTTTCAATATACTGTAATATACCACAATACATTACTATTTTCATATATATGTATTCAATTTATTTTTTGCATAAGGAATATCAATTGTTTTCTGTTAATTATTATATTAACTTTCTTACATCTTTTTAACCAGTAAACTAACAAGTAAAGCAAAACAATAAATAATTCTAAATAATAAAATATTAACATAAAACTAAATAATAACATATTGACAGTTCGTACATAGGAAAATCTTTCATCCTCTGGGAGCATTTGATGGTTATTTTAATAGGCAGTCTGAGCAGCAGAACTTACAGTGATGTTCCTGGCCACGAACTCCGGGACCTCGTCATTGGTTGGGCTGATGATAATGTAGAAAGGCATGTCGGCAGAGCTGCGTTTGCCATCTGATAAGCAGAGCATGAACTGGTCCGCTGTGGGCTCCATCCTCTGGTGCCTGGACTGGACATAGTTCACATGGCCATCCATCACGTCTTTATAGGAAAAAGAGGCTGGGGGGAAAGGAGGAGGGACATCCCAGAGAAGAAGAGAAATGTTATATTTCATCTGGCTGATGAAAATCGAATATATTATCTCCAGTCAGTGTGAACTAGAAGAGTCACTCAGTGAACTAGAAGATCTCCTCCTGGTGTGCGTGGGGACACAATGTCTATATAAGGTAGATCGTTGTTATTGATTTGTGCCACAACTTGTAGAGAGGGTGAGAGGGGTTTTCCATGATGGCTTTGATCTTGTCCCTCTTCCAACAACCCGAGAGGATTAGGCAAATTAGTCCGCTGACATATGAAACAGTGACAGTTAGACAATGAGTCTAGCCTGCCCCAACTGCCTGGAGTGAGAAAGGGGCATAGCGATCCAGAAAGGAGAGAGCAGTGATGGTCGAGCGAGTTAGACAATGAATGGAGTGAGGGAGCAGAAGTAGCGAGAATAAATGTTTTTGAAAGTTTTTGAATGACTGCAACCACCAGAGGTTCTTTATCATGCAGACATACCTGTGCACAAAATTTTTTAGGATGATAGGCTCAGCAGTTTATGAGATTATCCACAGACAGACACACACACGCACACAGACACACAGACACATGTGACTAAACACTTGATTGGATAAAAATTACATTTCAGCCATTCTCCACTATAGGATTTGTTTACATACATCCTCACTGAACCATCAGCATCAGCACAAACAGTGTCAAATAACTATCTTATCATCATAAATCACTAAATCACATTGTCAGTTATTTATTCATAAAATAAATTGTCAAACACTTCATTCATTAATTCATAAAATTGTGATTTGGATAAAAAGGCTGGGTCTTTACATAAAAATACACCATAAAAGACTTTAACACTGTTAAAACAGCTGCTGGTGATATACCTCGCATTCCTCAACCCATTTTGTTATTTTGTGCTGTATGTTTCTTATTCTCACAGATCACTGACCATTTGTGGACAACATGATGTCACACTCAGATACTTCCAGCAGCTACAATGGAGGCTGATAGCAGAAAATGTTTTTAGTGATCTAAAACATCAACAGTAAACGTCAGGTTTTGGTGTCAGTCCTTCACAATCAAAGACCTTCCTACAGCGAAGGTGGATTTCTCCTGTAATAATTCTTACCTATGCTTATTCCCATGTTGCTTTTCTCAAAGCCGGGACTGGGCAGAATGTTTTCAATGTAGCCAAACTGTGGAGGAGACACCAGGCTGACCACCAGCTCTTCCAGTGCAGTGTCCATGTCAGAGGCCTTCAGGTGAGAGACAGTGATGGAGGCAGTCCGACCTTCATCAACCACAAACATGTCTCCTACAAACATACAAACAGCAACAACAAACAGTTAGAGCTCCTATGACTGATGAAATATGTGGCTGGTTACATTTTCAATATGCTGTGTAAGGCATGCTACTTTAAATATGCCGTACATGCTAGTTCATGTGGTTTGCATCATAGATGGCTCTCAGTTTTCATCATTTGTTTTGATTGCATATACAATATTCACTATTCGCTATCCAGTTTTTTTCGCGACTTCCACTCCCTTACTCCATTCATTGACTAGTTCACTCAACGATTGCTGCTCTTTCCCTCTCTCTCTCTCTCTCTCTCTTTGCATACTACCAGACCAATCAGTCTAATAGGCTATTTTTTTTTTTTATCCTTTTGTGTTCGTGTTCGCTCTGATGGCGTGTGAAAAAATCCAGGACGTGTGTTGCATTTTCTGGGCAAGTTTATAAAACACACTGCTGACGAAGAACGTTAATAGAACACAGAGCTGACACACGGGAGAACAACACTGTAAAAAGTGTGTAATGAAATCTATCAACAAGCGAGTGTTAAAATAGCTTCAATAATCTGATGCTACACCACTGTAAAAAATGAAGTGTAAAACAGCCATCGCTGTTTTACACTTTTACACAAAATTGCATCTCATCTTTTTCTGCAGTTACAGCTCAGATTATGTATTACTGATGGCTCCTGGACTCTGAGATCTGTATTCAGTACCTGTTGTGAGGGAGGGCGGCTGGCTGTCAACTGGAAACACAGTGATTTTGAGGTCATACACCGGCAGGCTGTCCCGCAGATGAGCCGTGCCTCTGTTGCAGCATAAAGGAGAGTTTTCTGTCTCTCCATCAGAAATAACAAAAGTAATGGTGTCATGTCTTGGAGTGAGTCCAATCTCCAGGCCTGAAAGCACAAACACAGCACAGAGTTTAACAGATGGCCTCTGCTCTGCAGTCTATTACTGCATGCTTCATTCACTTTCACAGAGCAAAGATATTTTGGGGCTGTGCTGACAGTCCCTCTATTTGCTTGTATTTCTCTTTCTTTCTTTTTATTTATTTATTTCTTACTAAATCTTCCGTCCTGAGCATGAAAATGGACTATATTTGGCACAAAGCTTTATTCCCATGTCAAATGAAGCTCAGTGAGGCAAATAATCTTGACAGCAGCAGTGTAGCAATGCTCTAAAGTTTAAAACATATAAAAAGTCATAAAAATTTAAGGACACATGCTATATCATGCTTTATTTTGATGCTGTCAGCCCAAACAAGAGGAAACTTTTGCATCCTATTGCCTGTGAGTTCACCACTAGGTTTTTATTCAAAAATGTCAAAACAGTTAAGTCCAACATACTTTAAAAATTGCATGAAAAAGGGCCTGCAAAAAATAAAATAATTGTGTGGTTTTTCATTTAATAAAAAAGTCCATAGCGCATGAAAATTTCTGATTCTAAATAGTACTGGCCACTGCAACTGTAATTTCAAGCTTGCATAACGTCCAATCTTTAAGTGAAAAAAAAATAATGCAGGAAAAAGTTGTCCTTCATAGATGAAACGCATGCAAAATGTAATAATGCTACCTAAAAACAAAATAAAATGGATTTTTTTTTCATTTGATTTCTGCCCTGATGTAGTCAATAGAAAGAACTGTAGTCAATAGAAAACAGAGCATCAGTTTTTGGCTTATGGAGCATTCAGTCTGTGTAAAAATTAATTACAGACAGTTGCCTCAATAAAGTACACATATCCTCAGAATGTGAAAAGTTTTTTTTTTTTTTTTTTTTTTTTTTAATACTATTTTGAAAACTGTTGTTATTATCATCCTGGTTGCCTTAGCAAGCGTTACAACTACTTACATTCTTATACTTTATAAGATATACATTTTACTTACTTATTTATCTTTACTTATTTATATTGTTTACTCATAATTACTTTCTTACCCGCTGAATTAAAACTTCCTGCTCACTTACTTACTTGAACTTATTTACTTACTTATTTTAATTACTTAGCCTGTTCATTAATGCTTGCAGTCCTAATTCAATTAAAACAAGGCCAATCAAACTGCTTTAGAGATTATAAAAATAAATAAATATACATCTACAACTGGATAAAACCTGAATGAAATAGTCATAACCATTGATGTTGTGGTAATGAAAAGGTGGATAAACAATAACATCCAGTCAATGATCATCATAAGGCCACCACAAATATAAACAAAAGTCCAAAGAAAATATTTATTCATGTTTTATCCTAACAGTATGTAATAACATGCTACAGCAATCTATGTTACAGGTTTCCAATTAGGGTTATCAAAGTTTTTCATCAAGTCCACTTTCACTAAGCTGCAGACCCCAATTTGAAGTGAACTTGGGGGCCCCAGTAAGAGAAGACAATTTGATTTGTGTTAAGTATTGAATTGTTTAGACGCCATTCTTTAACAATGACAAATAGATTCAAAGTGGTGAGATTAAAACATTTGTATGGATGACACTGACTGGACCAGATCTGTATATCAGTCTAATACAGATACCTGTGTGTTTGTAGGTGATGATGCCTGCAGTGATGTCTGCTTGAATGAAGTGGTCGACCACGACGCCTCCTCTGAGCACCACGCCGTGATAAGGCTGCCGGGCAATCAGGTAGGCCAGGCTGCTGTTGTCGCTGTCTGCGTCGGTGGCGTAGACATACTCAGCCGTAATGACAACTTCCTGTCCTTCCGCACAGCCCAGGACGGGTTTCAAACCGGCAGCCAATGCTGGGACCTCGTCATTGATGGGAGTCACCTGTAGATACAATGTCACTGTTTGTCACTGCTACTAAATTGCAAACCCAAATGTGTATGAAGCCTGACCTCAAATGAAATTGAAGCAACTGAGATGAGCTGCAATTTTCTGTCTCTGAGCCTTTGCACCAAAGATGAGTATTTCTGTTTTGTCTTTGTTCAGTTGTAAAAAGTTCTCTGACATCCATAGATTAAT
>OMKZ01050583.1:0-14777 GCA_900302535.1 Neoniphon sammara | reverse complement strand
TTTATTTTGTGTTTCTGTATAATATGTGCAAGTGGGAGCATATAGAGATTAAATAATAGTGGTCCAAGAATCGAACCTTGGGGTACTCCACACATAATACCCACTCTCTCCAAAGCAAAATGTCCAATAGATACAAAGAACTGCGTGTCCTGTAGGTAGGTTCTGAACCAATTTAGAACTGGACCAGATAGGTCAACTCATTTTTCTAGCGACTCTGGTAAAATATCATGGTCAACATTGTCAAAGGCGGCACTGAGATCCAAGAGCACAAGAATAGATAATTTATGAGAGATGTGTTCATATGCAGATCGTTAACAACTTTGATGAATGCTGTTTCTGTGCTATGGTGAGATCAAAAGCATGACTGATAAATGTCTCGAAGACTGTTTGATGTTAAATAGTTATTAACCTGAGAATAAACTGTTTTTTCAAGTATTTTACTGAGGAATGGTAAGTTGGAGATGGGCCTATAGTTTGCAATAACCGTTGCATAAAGATTGCTCTTCTTCAGAAATGGTTTAATGACAGCTGTTTTAAGCGCTGCAGGAAATATACTTGACTGAAGAGAGCAGTTAATGATTTCTAATACCTCGGGTGCTAAGCAGGTATAAACAGTTTTAAAAAAATGTGGTAGGGAGAGGATCCAAGCAGCAGGTAGAGGACCTGAGCTGGCCAACAAAATTCTCTAATTTTTTTTTAAAGTCTATAGGGTCAAACTGAGACATGGCACAGGTAATATTCCTGGAGAACTGTAGGGCAGGTTCATTGCTGGATCCTGTGGCACTAATATTCTGTCTGATGGCAATAATTTTGTTATTGGAGAATGTAGTGAATTGCTCACATTTTTCAGTGGACAGCATCTCTGATGGGGTTGTAGATGGTACATTAATAAGTCGAGCAACAGTAGAGAAGAGCACTTTACTGTTGTTGATGTTTTCATTAATGATTTTGGAGAAGAATGACTGTCTGACCTGTTTCATTTCTTTGTTATATTTATTTAATCTGTCTTTGTAGATTTCATGGTGAACCTGAAGTTTCGTCTTTCTCCACTGTTGTTCTGCCTGGTGACACCTTCTCTTAAGCTGTCTAAAAACCACTCCATTTCTCCATAAATATTGCTCTTCTTCAGGGGGCTTTTATGCTTTTGGTTTTAACAGATGCAACGTTGTCAATGATAGTTCATATTTTTGAGTTGAAATTGTTCACGAGATCCTCAGTTGGTGATGCCATGAACAACAATAACTCATTTACAGTTTTCTTAAAGGTTTCGATTGTATTATTATCAATGGTACATTTTTTGATTGTTTGAGTACTCTTCTATTGTACAGGAAGAGCAGACACATTAAGGAATATGCAACAGTGATATGAAATAGCAACATCGATGACATGGGGTACAGTAATATTAAGTCCTTTTGATATGGTTAAGTCCAGTGTATGCCCCTCATTGTGGGTGGGTCCAGAAACATGATGAGTGAGGACAAATGTCTCCAATAGGCTAATGAAGTTTCTGGCATTGGGGTCAGTTTGATTGTCAACATGAATATTAAAATCACCTGAGATAATTAAGCAGTCGTAATCAGTGGAGACCTTGGATAGTAGTTCAGAAAATTCATCAGAAAAATCCATATTTAGATTTTGGTGAACAGTAATTATTAAGATTGTGCCATTACAATGTATAGATACAGCAAGATTCTCAAAAGACGTGAATTCCTTGGAGATTTCCTTGCAGCTGTAGATCTCAGAGAAGAGAAAGAGACAGTTGGTGACATCACCTGCCACCAAAGACCCTGCTTTTCACCATTAGATTTGGGTTTGGAGATGTAGTTGCTCTTTAAGCTGGCAAATTTACTCTTATTTACAAAATGTATCATGTGTATTACACAGTAATGAAATACACATCACCAATGAACACATATGTTCAGCAGTTATAGTTCCTACCATCTCACTTCTCCTATGACTCTTGTTTTAAATTTTTTATTTAAAAACATGTATTTCAAATACACATGATACACTGTGTAAATAAGACAGCTTTGGAGTTGCTGTAAGGTTTATTTTTTCACTTTGATGGAGCTAGGGTAATGAATCCTCTAAACTTCAAGTCTTTATGCTAAGCTAACATGAAATGCTACCCACAGGAACTGAACCGGTGGATGTACAGAGGTGAAAATGAAATCAAACATCTTGTCTCAGTCTGGGTAAGTCGGAAAAATGGTATTTTGCCCAAAACGTTGGAGTATTCCTTTAAAACTCATATACAACATATGCAAAATGAATTCATATAAGCAGTTCACTGGATTTATCTAAATCAATACAGATACAGCACTGAAAAAACAACAAATTACAACAAAAGCACAAACTTTTTTTTTTTTTTTTTTTTACTGTGGGCAAGAATCAAGAGTGTAGCACCAAATGCTTTAGATAATCCGTTTCTAAAGACTCCTCCTTTTTAATTTGTAATTTTCTCAAAAAGACATAACTACCTTCACTTGCAGAACAAAACTGACTGAGTTCATGCCGTCTGTAGCAGTGAATTCAATGTCGTCCTCCACTGTTTCTGAGCCGTCATGATTATACCTGCAGGAACACATCACAGAGACAAAAACATGTATAGCAATCTCGACACAGGTAACACAAGACAGTGGACTGGAATTAATAAATTTGGTTTAAAACTTGGGCCAGTCATAGTATCTGATTATTGAACAAGCCTCCAGCTTTTAGCTTTAAAATAATGTTGAGGGATTTTCATGTCAGAAATGCCCCAGCATCATCTTGTGACACTGTACAAACATCATGATTTGGCAAGAACACTGTCAAATCTTGCTTATCTATCTGAGGGCCACTTCAAAAAGAAAAACCTTGTATTTGAGTACTTTTAACACAAGACTTGTCTACTGAAACAGAAACCTATAGACCCGTTAAGATATGAGGTGTAGCTGCATGTCCTTGACTGTCTCTCTTTGTGAATTCCTTTTAGACTTTCTTGATAAGCAGAGAATCTAGGCATGATGGGTACTGCTTTCCAACCTGGTTACAGTAAGCCTAAAATTGCATGATATACACAGTGCAAAAAAAAGCTTCTTTAAATGTAAACTGTCCTGATGCCTGCAAGGTTACATCCCCGTAGAGAAGAGAGTGTGTGACAAAAAAGACCAGCACCAGAAAATGCTACCCATAGGAACCAAACCAGTGGATGTACAGAGGTGAAAATGGTATTGAACATCTTGTCTCAGTCTGGGTAAGTATTCCTGTAACAAAAATTGTGCCACCACCTTTCACTGTTGTGTTTTTGGGGTCTAGCACTTATGCCATATTACAATATTACAATATCCAAAATCCCTGACCATATCTAATCTCATATCATCATATTCAATATATCAATATATTGATATATTGATATATCACCCAGTACTAATAAGGAGATACAGAAAATGAAAGAACCATGGTGTATAACCTGACTTTGAGGCCCTTCAGGTCTTGCACAGTGAAAGCCTGGCCTTGTTTCAGAGGGAAGCTGCCCAGCAGCAGAGCACCATGCTGGGGTTTCCTCCGCACCTCCACCCGCAGCATCTCCTCCATGGAGTCCACATCTGACAGCAGCAAGTGTTCAGGGCCAAGCCGGCACTCTGATCCCTCATCCACTGTCAGAGAGTTAGTGATGACCTGAGGAGGGAATATACTGCGTCCACAATTTTTCCACATCTCTACATACCTACATTTTCATTTTCATTCATTTGTATCAGTATGTTTACCTACAATCAAAAAAATGCTGTACATTCATGTGTGCACTTATGTTTTTGAAATGGTGAAATTGTTGGTTCCATTTGAACATAATGCAACCAACAACATACATGTTGAGTAGAAATGTATGAATGAAAAGAATGGAAAAAAGACAACTGTAGCATGTAAAATAGCAACAGCATTTTGAGAGGAAGAAAAGATAAATAAAAACAATACAATAGTACAATATGGAAATATGATATGATACACAAATAAAGAAATACAGTGTACTCCTGATTGGTGCAAATACTTGCCCAGTGCTTGGTACCAAGTGCATAACATGTCACCATGTTATGCAATAAATTAGATAAGGCTAATACTATTTTCCCTGCTAGCTCAAACTTGGTAATGTTATCTTTGGTACAATACCAGGGCTGCCTAATGTTGTTGTATACTGTACTATACTTTACCTCTGGGGGCTGGTTATCCACTGGTAGCACTGTGATGTTAAAGCAGATTCCAGTGACTGTTCTGCCCAACTGGTTGGTTACGGAGAGAAAAAACTGGATATACTGCGGGTAAGGGCCGATGTCCATGATCGGAGGCATGTAAGCTACTTTCATGAAAGTCACAGCATGCTGGAAAGCAGAAAGTCAAAAAAAAAATTTTAAATAAAAATAGAGGAGTCCACACAGGTTTTTCATGTTAAAATACCAATGAATGAATAGAATAATACATGTTGGCGACATGTTAGTCATGATGTGCCATCAAGATTTTAAGAATATTTTCCCACCGCTAGTTACTGTTTAAAAGCCAAGATCTGCACATAAAATCCAGGAAAACAATAATATGCAATATATTGTCAAGATTGCAAAAGTATGAGTTTCATTATAAAATTGTCCTGAGTTGCCTTGCCAGCTGAAAAGGTGAGTTTAGTCGTTATTCCCCTTTATTCAACATTGGTGAATTTGGATTCCTGCAATCTGAAAGAGTTACCTGTGTGAAAAGTCTCAGCATTGGTGCATTGGAGTCCTTGGCAAATTTGGGTATGCTGTCAACCAGGAACAGCCTGCCTGCGTCAGGACTACTGCTCATCGAGAAAACAGCAAAGTGTCAGGTAGAGTACAGAACTTGTCCGCAGTTGGCTGTTCGCTGTGATTTTCTGAAGGTGAAGAAATGCTAACCTTTGAGGACCGGTGTAGAAAGGTGGAGTGGTCACTGTGTACGTCAGCTCACTGTCTGGAGACTCCTGGTCAACAAAGTGAAGCTGCTGCCGTGTTATATAGATGACCTCAGTCTCTTTCACCACAAGGCAACGGCTAACACCAGGAAACTCTTTAGGTGGTTGGTCAGGCACAGGCTCAATGTGCACCACGATTACCTGTATAAGTGGGAGATCACAGTAGATACTGCATCAGATAACTACCAAAGTTCTTTGTTTCCACCTCTACAAAAAACAGACAAAACTCTTCTTTGAACTCGTTTTATGTAGTAGTAACCTAAAATCTACAAGTTGTCAGATAGACTTGAGTCTTTTTTTGGGTTGTTTTAAAGGAATACTCCCAACATTTTGGGCAAAAGACCCTTTTTCCAACTTAATCAGACTGAGACAAGATGTTTGATTCCATTTTCACCTCTGGTTCGGTTCCAATGAGTAGCATTTCGTGTTAGGTTAGACTTGAAGACTACAGAAGCCTAGCTCCGTCAAAGTGAAAAAATAAACCTTCCAGCAACTCCAAAGCAGGCTTATTTACACAGGTTATTGTGTATTTGAAACGCAGGTCTTGGATTTTTTTTTTGAAAATGGGAGTCATTTTAGGAGAAGCTAGATGGCTCAGAATACGTGTTCAATCTATGAAAACATATGTTCAGCAGTTATAGTTCCTATGATCTGTGACCCGTGTTTTTCACAAAAAAATTCCAAGGCTTGTATTTCAAATACACAATATATTGTGTAAATAATACAGCTTCAGAGTTGCTGTAAGGTTTATTTTTTCACTTTGGTGGAGCTAGGCTAATGACTCCTGTACATTTCAAGTCTTTAGCCAAGCTAACATGAAATGCTACCCATCGGAACCGAATCAGTGGACGTACAGAGGTGCATGGCATTGAACATCTTGTCTCAGTCTGGGTAAGTCGGAAAAAGGGTATTTTGCCCAAAACGTTGGAGTATTCCTTTAATAATGCTAGTGATATACAATGTTAGGAAAACATAGCCTATCTCTGATCTTTTCAGTTGGTCAAACACTGTTTTGAAGCCACAAAATCTTGTTTCATGCTAATATTGGCTGTCAACATTCAAGAAAAAGAGTCCAAAAGAGTCAAGTCTCTTAAAGCTTCCATAGTTCGTCCATAATTTACTTGTTAAATGACTGTAGTTTAAAGATACATGACTGTTACCCACTTGAGGTTCTGACAGGTTGGGAGGATCATGGAAATCAGACAGCACCACCTCAAAAGAGTCATCAAACACTTCATTTCCTAGATGCCGGTAGTAGACCACCGAATGGGACAGATCCCTCTGCAGAAAATGGCTGACAGGGTAACCTGAGTTAAGAAGAAAAGAAACATGGAATATGTTCAAGGTTAAAAGTAAACAAACATCTATGACAAAGGTCCCTCTCCTGACCTGTGAGTCCTGGTCCTGGGATCTTCATGACCTCTCCTGCCTGGGGAGGTCGGGTGATGTTAAAGAGGATATAGTCGTCACTGGAGTCCATGTCTGAAGCCTGGAGGATGGAGCCTCTCAGCAGAGTCATTTGGCCCTCCAACAGCTCTAGCAGCATGTTGGTGATCAGGAAGGGAGGGCTGTCGTCCTTAGGCAGGATGTTGATGGGGAACTTGTGCCGGGTCTGATGGCGGCTGTCGGTGATGCGAAAGATGATGAAGTCTTTGGTGGTGTCGCTGTCATCGTGGTGATAGCGAACCACGCCTGCTTTGATGTCACTGACAGTGAACATGAAGCCCTTTCCACCTGGATGATGCATTCATATGATAGTATTAGCGCTGAAACTTATTTTTTTTAGCTTGGCATTTAGAATTATTGCTGTTTCTTTAATGAAGGGCCCTGCAAGGAAGCTTTTGATTTTAAAGAGATTTGATTGATTCCAGAATTAAGACACTATACTATGTAACGCTACTAAGCTATTTTTAAAGGGGGAATCTATACTTGTAAGGGCCCCCTCTCTCCATGGTCCTCCTCATGATTTCTTCCTTTTTTCCTATTATCTTTGGGTTTTTCAGGAAGTTTTTCTTGTCCCCTATTTAAGTCAGGGGGTATCGTCCTGTTTCATTTGTTGTAAACCTGCAGGGCAGTGATTTGGTGCTCTAAATAAACCTTGAACTTGAACTTGAAAAAAATATTTCCACTGGCTGTTGTTTTCTGCAGTACCTCTGACAGTTAGCCTTCCATGCTGCAGGCCGTCCACAGTGATGATCCGAACAGCATTAAGGTTGTCATTGTCCACAATCTGTAGCTGCTCCCATGTTATTGGACGAGACTGGCCCTCTAAAAGACTGAGACCTATGAAATACACGGAAAAGCTATAATCAGTTATGTGACGTAATTTGGTCTTGGACATACAGACAGACTGGTTGATATTCGCATTTTAGAGGATACTTTGGATTTGCATTACTTGCTGTATGGAGAGAATTTCATTTGAGCAAATAAGATGAATCAACAGCATCTTAATTAGCGGAGATGGGATGCTGTTCTTTGCAGCAGCCCCACTTCAGGTTTTTCACTGATAAAATGGCTAAAATCTTTACACAAAAACCTTGCCTAGTATAGCTTTAAGCAAGAGCTCCATCAGTTTCATAAAATACAGTTCAACCTTTACAATGTACGCAGATGCTTCTCTTCAAAGTTATTACTCTAACAACTAAACTGCTCCCACACATTTGATATAAGCTTTGTGCATATTTTCAGTGATCCATGTGAAAATGTAAGGTCTGATGATGCCTACCCATGTTCCAGGACACTCTGGGTGCATTGGTGTCTGCATTCCTTACAGACATGTGAACTGTCATTGATGGGCTCCTTTCAAAGAAAAAGTCATGGACTTCAAATTCCACCTGTATGGCAAGATTGCAAAGATTTTCAGGAAATCCTAACAATGGCAAAACAATTGTTTTACATACTGGGGAAGTGATGAAGAACTACCCAGAAAGGGAAACTCTACCTCATAGTTTCTGCGATGGGTATGAGATGAGTTCGGGGGCTGATACCCAATGAGCATGTCATTGAGATCCAGCCATGTGAAGGAGGAGATCGGGTGAGTGTGATCAGTGAGATGTGTGATGAAGCCTTCTGCAGGGGGTTTGGTCATGTTGAAAACCAAAAGCTGCTTTGGAGTTTCCTCGTCTTCAGCATCCAGCGTGGCGGTGGAGAGTGGCGTGAGGATGAACTGGTCCACTTCCAGGATAAACATGGACATAAAGGATGGCTTAGGTGCCTGGTTGGGCACTGCACCCACTATCCGCACTGGTATCCAGGCCTGCTCAAACTACACACCAGGGATAAACAGAGAAAAACTGTCATGATGACCCATACCTACCTAGTCTAATTCTAATTAGCAGTTTGTCTTGAAATAGCTTCGTGTGGGATCGTAGAGTTGGCACAGAGCTTCACAAAGGGTTAAAGGATTATATTGTTAACTAGTAAGTGACAAAATACCTGATAAATGCTGCCACTCCTGGTGTCCTTGAGGTCCAGTCTGATTGCAATGTAGTCTATGTCTGGAGATGGAGGGTCTATGTGCTGATACCTGAGCCCCATCACCAGGAAGACATCACAGGGAATTTTGGTGATCTTCACTAGCTTCAGACCCTTCAGGCAGTCTTCAGTTTTACACAGTGCTCTCTCTTTATTCTCTGAATAATAAGACAACCACAAAAAGAATAAGTCACTTTCTATTTTTACCTCCTCCAACAAAGCTGGACAGGGGTTATGTTTTCGTCCCATCCTGTTTGTCTGTTGTCTGTCTGTTGGCAGGATATCTCAAAAATTATGAACAGATTTGCATGAAACTGTGGAAAGGTTTGTCAGGGGGGCATGGAAGAACAGATTCACTTTTCTAACTGACTGGCCAAAAGGGGGTGTGGCAGGGGGCATGATTAACTTATGGTGAATGTCCAACATGTGGGACTTGTATATCTTGACAATTGTATGGAGGTATGTACTCTACTGAGTGCTTCCTAGTTATAATAGATGTCATGCCTGTGGATGAACACTATATTCTACAACATTATCTAGAACAAGGCCACAAGGGTTTGAATTCACTAAAACCTAAGCTGTGAATAATAATATATCTAATATCATTTACTACCAAAACTTCCAATAAGGCAAGATGAGAAAAACTGGGTAAATCAGGAAAGTAAATTACCACACTTCATCACAAAATAGCTCCTGGAGTGCATTAAATATCAGAGATTGATGATACATGTCAATGTTTCATACATCACCTAGCTGCTGCCGTAAGGGGATGAAGCTCTCCGGCTCGTCCCCTCTGGTGGTGGGTTGGTCAGGCTCTCCAGTGACTAGCTGGCCATGGGCAGGCAGGTGGTTGACGTGACTGTTCAGATGGATGCTACACTCCAGGCTCGATCGCCTCTCATAGTGGAAGGACACCACGTTACCATCAACAGCATCAGAGAGGCCGTAGAACTCTGTAACCTCCAGTGATTTGGGCCCCAGTTTGATGATGTTGCACTCAGGTTCCATGATGTCCACATGGAGAGAAAACACCTCCATGTACGTCTCAGTCTCAGTGAACCTGGTCAAAAAGCCATATGGCTGTTATGCTGCCACATCAGCAAAGCCTAGTTGTGTCACAGTCCAAAACTATTCCTAAAAATTTTCTAGAAATTCCAAAAAATATGACAACAGCATCTCTATAAAATAACTTTCATATTGTAAATATTGTTCACTCTTTTGTTTTCTTCATCTCAGCATCTCCTACTGCTGTTGTTTTTCACACCCTCATAATACTGTGATCAATACTTTTAAATATACTAGTGTTTATTGTATATTGTATATCTCTAAGTAATTCACATTTACTCTATTTCGCGCTAATATTTTTTCCATATTCTGCTACAACAAATGTATTTCCCATTGCCAAGAGTTATAATTAAAATTCATCTTATCTTGAATGTTATACACCAATTAGCCAAAACTTCCTTTAAATGCAAAGAGTACAGGGACAATCTGACAAAGGCAAACTAACTGGAAAATGTGAGTACTGACAGTGTCACTGTGCAATATATTTAAGAATATTTAGACTTCTAATTGAGATTCATATGCAATAGTATTGATATAAGTTTATTCTGTTGCTGTACCTGTACAGTCGCAGCTTGACGGTGTCCTCCTTTAATATCGGACAGCCGTTGTGGACATACTTCACCTCATCAGCCAGATAGTGGCAGTCAAAGACCTAAACATGAAATAGGATGAAGTTCACTTGTCTGTTAAAACAGCACACTGGGTTTTTGGCAGACTGCTCTGTTGGTCAGCTATTCAATGATGTGAACATACTGTACAGACCAAAATAATCCACGTGTTCCTGGTGGATAATTTCCTCTAGTGCTCCATGCTAACGGTTTAGCATCCACTGCGCTGAGTGATGAGAGGCCTTTTTCACTGTCCAAAGACTGACCGTTTAGTGATAAGTGAGTTTTGTGGGGATTTCATAGATTTCACAGATATAATTAAGCATTTTTGGTTTTAAAAATGCTAAAAATTTTTGTTGAGCAACCATGTATTCTTCGACCATGCAGTCATTTTTAGCTATACACAGTCTATGATGACCCACCACCTTCGCTTCCTACAGCAACAGGGAAAATAGTCCCAGCTAGTTCAAAACAGTATGTTATTTTTGTGCCATATTGTACCAGATTACTAACCATTTCGTTTTAGAGGTGCTGCAGAGTTCACAGTCTCTCATTTTTAAGATAATGATAATGACGTACTATCAATTAACACAGAATAAGATTAAGTGTTAGCATGAAGCACCAGAGACACTTATCTACCAAGGACATACACATGATTTTAGTGCCCATGTTCTCACCACATAACGGCTAAGTTTGACTATCTCCCCAAAACTGTGTGTATTCCTTTATAGTGTAAATTAATGGCTTGAGCCTCACATATATATACGCTGAAATCAAAAGACTTAACTTTACTTGTAGCAAAGTAAATGTTTCAAGTTAAATCCTAAAGTCTCGAGTGTCACTCTAAGCATATAAAATGACTCAACCGACAGTCATTTGGGCCAGTCAGCAGTTGCTTGTATCTGTCAGCACCAAGTTATTAGACAGGAGACGGTCAGTCTACCTGCAACACAATGGAAGGAGTATAGAGAAGGTCCCTCCATGCTTTCCTCCCCAAAATTCCTTTCTTTTCCAGACATCAAAGCTAGACTGCCTCACTTTGTATCACCATTGCACCCTTTTGAATATCCTATCTTATTACTGCAGTGATTCACATTAATTCTTTGAGGTATAGAATAAAAGTACTTATGCAAATGGTGTGAGGCAAAACGTTTTTTTTTAATACCACCTTAAATGACTACTGAAGCTTTCTGGGAGTTTGGTCCATCAGTTACCTCACCCAAAATGTGATGAGAGGACCGGCGCCAAAATGTGTGACTATTTTACATATTGTGTGCTAATGATTTAGTATGTTCACCAGACAGAGCTATCTGCCAGACACAGAGATGATTTTGGTGTCAGTACTGTTGTCAGGTAATGGGTAAGGTGACCAACTGGCCAAAAAATCTGTGCAATCTTTTAAAGATTTTGTACCTAACTTTTTTCCTTCACAGTTTTGACAATCACATTATACAGAGGGTATGCACAGAGGCCATGAGCCAAACTGAAAAAAAAAAATAGAAAACATATTTTTTGGCTGGTTGGTCTGGTTCTGGGGCTTCTTCTTTCTTCTCCATATTTTGTGAATCTTTCCCTTGATATTTTTTAAGTGTTTTCAACACGTTTCAAGACCCACAGATGGTTAAAACTGTTTTCTGTATATTTCTATGTTTTCAAGATGTGTAGACACCACAATGGATCAGCATGGTGTACTTCTATGTCATCTACTTTCACCTCACTTCTGAAAAAATATCAGTGATTACATTGTGTTCTGCCTTTTTAATTCTAAATACTTGTGTACATTTTGACTTTTTGTGCCCCCTCACTTTTTTAGATTAAGAAAAAATCAAAAACTCACTGCATCATTTTGCTTTCTCAATTGACATTTTCTGTTCCTTTTTCGCACAACTTGGTTTTATGCAATTGAGTTTCATCAGAGTTGCACTGCGCATCACCCCTTGCAGTTAACTTAAAAGTTCTGTGAAACTTAGCTGCATCAAATTTCAAATTTTTGCGATAAGGTTCATGCAACAACCAATCAGAGCTTATATGTCACATGACTCCACAATTTGGTTCAGAGCCTTCATTCTAACAGTTGTGACTAGCTTTCAAAATTCTTATCTCCACAGTGGACATGGACATGAATCTTGAACAAGGAATTTACTTAATATTTTGAGGGTTAGTCACTTTCATGTAATCAGTCCTCTATGTGTAGTAGAAGTATAGTGTTTATTACTATGTAATGTTAATGGTAACGGACAGTTAACTTCATATCCATAACGGTAGCTACAAGGTCTACTGTATATGATCATGAAATCAATTTAATCTCAAATAGATGAAATAAAAAGTATAGAGAATAGGCTAATAAAGAAAGGTTTTATATTATACATATCATTCTTTTAATCTCATTGGTTGTTGCATGTAGTTTTGAAAGTATTTGAAATGTTTAGTGTTTACTTGCATGAACTTAATGCAACCCGCAATTCATAAATGCATCCAAGTCATGTGAATGAGTTTTACGTGTAACATTGGCCTTATAAACCATAATTCCATATTTGATGCATTGAATCATACAATTACTTACAGGGTCTGAGTGCAGAGGGGCAGAAAATAATTTCAGTTCTGCTGGAGAAAAATGAACTGAAACACATTCCCATCCTCCTGCTTTAAGCTCTTGTTATCATTAACACAAAACTAATGATATATGACATTGTTCCTTACATATTAGCTGTCAAAGAGTGTTATGGAAACATATTGCATGGCTTGAAATTCTGCTACTACACTAGATTGTATCACAGATGTTAAATTGCCTGGAACACAAAGGAGTTTTACAAGGGAAAAGATTTTTCCATCACCTGAGGCGTGAGTTTCCCCACCCGCTGAGTTATGGGCTCATTTAAAATGATCTCCACCTTGCACACATCCTTCTGACGGGGAATATGGAACTGCAGGTCACCCTCCTGAAGGTAGGCTGACTGACCCCGCTTCACCTTTAAACCCTTATTGACCTTTACAAGGGAGGCCCGTGATGAGTAGGTCATTCCCAGCAGAAGCATTGGCAGCAACGTCCAGGCCAGATTTTGACCCCAAGATGCCATCACTGTCATCGTCTGAGAGTAATGGGTCCAAACAAGTGTACAGAAGCAGTTTTAAATGGAGCTTTCAACAGGAGTTTTTCAGTAAGGTGAGGGATGTCTTTCCAGATGAAGATGGATCTCCTGCTGCTCATATGTTGCTTGCTGCTGCATGTGGCTGTAAGCTCTTATTGGCTCACATTGTTGGTCAGGAGCTGAGGAAGAAACCAAAGGGTTAGAGTCATCATTTGTGACATTATATATTGAAATAAATCAGTTTTGTTATTGTCTGTCAAGAACTGAAAGAGATAAGATATGATTGTAAGTGCGAGATGAACTGATGTCTTAGTATAATGCTTGCTTATAATGCATAATGATGCATGTGAACTTGTGAAACCTAAATCCATCACCAGCATACAAAATTCCTTTGTTTCTTCTAAAAATATTTGAAAAATAATTAATTTGGCCCATTGTTTTGTTGTTGTTGTTCTTGTAAAACACAGGCTGTTGTCTGAAACATTTTATAAATATATATTAAAAAAAACAGAAACAAACAAAAAAACAAACAAACAGAAAAATCAATCTTTACAAAAAAGTAAGACTACAAAAGTAAGAAAAAGTTAAAGAAAAGTAGAATATATCTATCTATCTATCTCTATGTATATATATAAATTAAGATACACTTTAAAATAAATAATCAAAAAAACATCATCAGACAGTGTAGCAATGTTTAAATATTTCTGAAAGAAATAAAGGGAAATTTATTTAGCTTTCAGAGGGTTAACCTGTCTACTTATACAGCTTTCCTCATATTTTGAGGATTGAGGAGACCAAAAAGTGAACAGCGATCTATTAAACTAATAACCTGCAACATTTTCAAATAAATAGTGCTCTGCTATTCTCTACTGACATAGCACAATAATGGTACAATCTACAGCTGGTTCATATGAGCTTTCACATTTGCTGTTTGCTACTGCTAAACACAGTGTTTTCTTTCTTGGGAAAAATCCTCTGGCACACAGGAATAAATAAAAAATGGAATCATGGAATAAATAGAATAACAGGATAGTTAGCTTGAGCAGTGATAGCCACTGTGGCTGAACAGGCAAAACAAAACAAAAAAAAAGAGAAACTCAAATTCCATCAACAGGACATACAAGTCCCGCCCACACTGTTTGATTGACAGGTGATCTCAGGGCATACAACAGCATTGAGCGCTGAGCACCAAAAACGGAAGCTAAATTAAAAAAATCAAGAACTTGTGGATTAAATATACCACCCTAAACTATTTTAATGAGCAAGCCATACCACTTACCCACATGTCACTATACCACATTTCACATATCAGTCGTATCCCATATAGCTAATCACCATTTCTCTTTACAAGCAGGCAACAAGTGAACAAGAACAACATTAACTACTTCAAAAGTAAAGCTTATTACCAATTAAAGCTACAGCTCTTTAATTTAATAAGGTTTGTACACATAGGTATCATAGCAGTCAGCTAGCACTAATAATACAAACGCACATCAATATAAACATGCACTGATATGTCAGTATGGACTGACACTGCTGGCTTGTCGCAACTAGTCCCTCAATAAGAATTTGAAGTTGTTTTTC
>OMKZ01050582.1:0-34492 GCA_900302535.1 Neoniphon sammara | reverse complement strand
CTGTAATCTCTCTTCTTTCATGGCAGGTATCTCTTATAACATTGATGGCTGCATTAGCTGGAGCATCCATAGACATCACATCACTGTTTTTTGGTGTGCAATGGACAAAGAACATACAATCACTATAAAAAAAAAAAAAAACAAAACAAAAAAAAACAACAAGTGAACAAGGCATCAGTGCCTATAGGAAGTTACCTGTTTTGTTCTTTCTGGTGCACCACTTTGCCGCCACTCTGAAAATGAAGCAGGCATGGTTGTCAGGTGGATAAGTGAGTCCATATTTGATCTTGTAGTTTTTATCAAACATGTAGGCAGCCAGTCCGTCTGAAGGCTAACACAGATAATCATCCTCACACTCTACCGATGATAAGGAGTAATGTCCCACAACTCAGGACTAATGTTATGAAAAAAATCTGCCATGTATAGGGCCATATTCAGTGGAATTATCTACCAATAACCATAGTTAAAGCACCCAGCAAAGTAAAATTTAAAAACAATTAAAAAGGCTTCTAATGAAACAGAGAAATGATGATCAAGATAGATTTTACAACAATTTGCGGTGATTAGTGCATTGTAGGTAACTTCATATTAATCTTGTTATGTGTTGTACATGTTAACTATACTCATGTCTTAAGTCTGGCTGTGGCTGTTTTGTATTTAGTATTGTTTTTATTATTTATTCTGTATTCTCTTTTATATTTTTATGTGGACCATAGTAGGAGCAATTGTTACAGTGGTAACAGGTAATTGGGATTTGAGTAAACTTAAACTTAAACTCTACTGTCCCAGTTTCATAGAGATGTAGAGTCTCCAATTCCACCTGATATTTGTATGTCTTTGGAATGTGGGAGGAAGCCCACATGAATATGGGAGAACATGCAAACTCCACACAGCAGGAGCAAGGGCAGGGAATCAAATCACCTGGGTCATTTTTGCGACGATGCCAAATACTGAGCCACCATGCAGCCCCTTAAAGAATAGACAGCTTTAGTTTTAAAACTCTAATTTTGATATGATTGGGTTGGGTTCATATGATTGATATCAACCCTGTTTTCCTTCCCTTAAATGAAGCTTCCCCACCTGAAAATACTTATGCCCATATAGCTCGGGCAAATAAACAAGTTGGAGGTGTCACTTTAATTCATCAGTCTATTTTTCAATTTATCTTCCAAACTTGAAACTAAATTCAATTTATTTGAGGCTCCTATTCTAAGTTCATCTCCCTAAGCCACAAACAGACTCTGTTCATTCCACATTGTGATACACTATCAGCCACCTGGCCCTTATTCACAATTTGTAGAAAAAATTGGAGAATTTTTCTTAGGTTTTATTACCCATTCTGATGAGATTCTTATTCTTGGTGATTTCAATATTCATCTGAATACGACTGGTGATCCTCTAAGTAAAGCCTTTCTGGTGCTTGTTGATACTTTTGGGTTCACTCAGTTTGTTCATGAGTTGACTTATTGCAATGGTATCGGGTATTGTCCTTGATTTGGTTTTATCTAAAGGGATAGGTGTTTCTGATCCCACTGTCTTCCCAGCCACATCCACTGTGTCAGATCATTTTCTCATTAAATTTGAAGTATCATTGGCCTGTCCTGTTAATGCCAGCACAGATGTATTTGCCACTCGCCACATTGGTCTGTCTACTGTAGCTGCATTTGGCCAGCAGTCGCCTGAAGTCTTAGCTCCTTTCGCAGCAGAGACAGGCTCTATTGAAAATTCTACTAGTGACTTAAATGTGGCCCGCTCTAGTCTCCAGGATTCAGTTGCACCTCTTAATACCAGAGCTAGGCAACTAAAGAGGTCTGGTTTAGTGAAGAAACACATCCTCTTAAGTGGGCCTGCAGGAGACTGGAATGTAAATGGTGAAAATCAAAATTGGATTTTTTTTTTTTTTTACCTATCTTGGCACGAAATATGAGCGTGCTTTATCTCCTGCAAAAGCAGTATATTTCTCTCACTTAATATTAATAAATATAATGCAATATTTCTCTTCAATGCTATAGCTAAACTTACTAAAAAGCAGCCATCTACTAGCTGCTCACCCTTCACAGCTCAGTTTCTAGACTTTTTCTGCAATAAGGTTGATGAGATTAGAAACAATATTAGTTCTTCAGCTTCAGCTACTCCTGCAGATTCTGTCTTACCAAATCTTATTTATAGAGAGAGTCACAGATAGTCCCTGTTATTACAGTTTTTGAGACTATCTCTCTTGAAAATATGATTAAGCTCATGTCAGCTTCTAAACAAACTACTTGCCAACTCGACCATTTACCAGCAATTCCTTTTAAAGACCTCTGGCCTTTTCAGAAATTAACAATGTTAGACACTGTTAATTTCTTTCTTACTACTGGCCTTGTGTCCTCAGAAGTTTTAAGATGGCTGTGGTGACACCTCTACTTAAGAAACCGCAATTTGATCCAGGGTCTCTAAATAACTATTGACCAGTCTCTAATCTTTCATTCTTTTCTAAAGTATTAGAGAGAGTTGTGTCTCCACAACCTTCGACCCATATAGAAGAAAATTTTCCATATGAACCTTTCAGCTTTCAGGGCCTGTCACTCCACTAAAACTGATGTAACCAGAGTGATAAATGATCTTACTCGCTATGGATTCAGATTCCACCTCTGTGCTTCTATTACTGGATCTCAGTGCAGCCTTTGATACCACTGATCACTGTATAGTATTAGACAGACTAAATTGTAATTATGGTCTCTCTGGCCTGGCTCTCTCTTGGCTTAAGTCCTATTTATCTGAAAGAACCCAGTGTGTCTGCAATAATAATAATACGACATATAAATTCTCATATGTTAAATTTGGAGTACCTCAGGGCTCGGTTCTTGGCCCTCTGCTTTTCTCTCTTTATATTTTGCATCTTGGCCAAATTATATGTAGTCATGGAATAAATTTCCATAGCTATGCAGATGATACTCAGCTGTATGTACCTATTATGTAAAGGCTAATGATCATACTCAAATCACTAAATTAGAGGTCTGCTTGGCTGGTGTGAAAAATTGGATGTCACAAAATTTCCTACCTCTAAACTTGGTTAAAACTAATATACTGGTTGTCAGCCCTGCTAGACACAGACACTAGTTTTGATCGAGTAACAATAACACTTGACAACTGTAATTTCACAAAGTGTGGCAGCCAAAAATTTTGGTGTTATGTCTGAGCCCAGCCTCTCCTTTGATAAGCACATTAAATAAATCCCCAGACTGCCTTCTTTCACTTTCATAACATACTAAAATTTGGTCTTTCCTGTCCATGGCTGATGCAGAAATTTTAATACAGGCATTTGTTTCATCCAGACTTGATTACTGTAATGTTCTGTACTCAGGTCTACCACGTGCTAGTACTAAAAATCTTCAGATGGTTCAAAATGCTGCAGCTAGAATCTTAACTAAAATATGAACATTTGACCATATTACACAAATTCTTGCCTCCCTTCATTGGCTTCCTATCCACATTAGATCAGACTTTAAGGTGCTTCTGCTTTATAAAATCCTAAACGGGGGTGCCCCACCATACCTGTCTGATCTCCTTAAGCCGTATATTCCATCTCGAGCTCTCCGCTCTCTAAATGCAGGGCTCCTGTGTGTACCCAAAGTTAAAAAGAAGTCTGCAGGCGTCAGAGACTGGAGGCGTCTAGGAATTGCTGATGTCAGACAATCCGAGTCTGTTGAGTCAGTTACATCTAAACTAAAAACTCATCTTTTTGCCTTAACCTACAATTAGTTGCCTTTAATTTGATTTCTTCGTGACCTTGTTCTACACAACAGGTCGGTTTCTGTCTCAATTAATGCATTAATGCAATTAATTAGTGCAGTCTACTGATGAGATTATTGATTATTGCAACTGTTCTGATAACCATTGCATCTCTCTAACCTTCTGTTGTTTGTTCCACAAGCTCATAAGTGTCCGAGCTGTGTGCCCCTCTCTATTTTCTCTCCTCCTGTCCTCTTTTGTCTCTCAGGCATCTCCTGCTGGACCATCACCCATCCTGGAACCACTCTGCTTCCCTAGCTGTTGGTGCCATTTCCTGAGGTTTTGGAATTGGTTCCCTGTCCTGCTGGAGTTCAGCCTCACCTCATGTCTCTCTCTTTCTTTGAATGATGTATTTATCCTTCTCTATCTCCTTCGTGAGTAATGTCTTTTCTTGTTTCTTTTCCCATGTATGTGAATAGTGTGATGTCAGTCTCCCATGTGTGCATGTGTAGTCTGTTCTCCTGCCAGATCCCCATGGTTAGGGTGGTCACATGGCTCAGGTCCTATCCTGTTCTAGTGGCACCTGGAAGCTGTCTGGCATCCTCTACCTCTACATCACATGCTATATATATATATATATATATATATAAAATCCATTATATTTTTGTTACCCTGTTTCAATGGTGTATTCTGCAACTTGTGTTCTATTCTGTACACACAACATGTAGTGCACGTCAGTCCGTCTGGGGAGAGGGATCCCTCCTCTGTTGCTCTCCCTGAGGTTTCTTCCATTTTTCTCCCTGTTAAAGGAACTTTTTAGGGAATTCCTCCTCATTCAATGCAAGGTTCTAAGGTGAGAGGATGTTGTATTGCTGTGAAGACTGTAAAGTCCCCTGAGGCAAATTTGTAATTTGTGATATTGGGCTATACAAATAAAGTTGACTAGACTTGACTGACAGCCAGGTGTTAACACGCAAAAAGCAAGCAGTGTCTTATCCTGTTCCTTTATGCTGTGGCAGACAGTCCCCTTCCAGCACTTTAAAGATTCTGGAAAAATCTCATCTTAATTTCGTGCATCAAAATTTATGCTGCAAATCTGAATCTGAATATCCTGAAATGTTCTTTTATTTTAGAGAAAGAGCTCCTGGGTATGCAGATAAGATATAGCATCTGAAGTTTGCACTGCGTGGGTCTATCTCACTCTGAACTGCGGCTTGTGTTTCCATCCTACACTTCTTTATCCTCTCAGCAGGGGGTAGTCACAAGACATTGAATTTATTATCTTTGTCAGCTTTACAACAGGAAGAGATGGTGGAACATGTTCTGATTAGATGTTGCCAATACAGGATGTAGAGGGAGCTGATGAAAGTGAGATTGGGAGAGATGGGGATATAGGCTACTAAAATTTTGATAGCAATTGTCATCATGCCAGGAGACAATGCAAGCTGGAGTATACAGGGACAATGAATACTTGAGAATGTGAATACACCCTAACACTTGGCGCAGCATCTAGATAAATCCGGATAATATAACATAAATTGGTTAACAACCAATGAGGAAGAAGATAATAAAAGCAGGATGCTAAAATCTTCTACTTAGCAACTGTGTATTCTTGATACATGTGCTATATATCAGTGTTATACAGTACTAATTTTCAACAGCATTATTCTTGTGGAGGCATTATTGTTGCTCAGTAGTCTGTAATGACTTATATATAGGTGATCTTTTTGTGTGAGATAGTGACACCACTGTATGTATATTCACTCTACATGTTAGGTTTGCATTGTTGCTGTCTGGATGTTTTCCTAAAGATTATATTTTGGGCGTTTGTGCTTGTATGCAGTGGAGAGTAACAGGAAAATAGAGGGGAAGACATGTAACAAAGGCTTTGAGCTAGACATGAGCCTATGAAAGTGTGAGCTCATAGTGCATTTCTTAGCTTGCTATACCACCAGGAACCCCAGCTGGAGTCCAATTACAGTAATAAGCTTATTTTATTTTATTTAACCTTTATGTATCTATGTAAGCCCCGATGAAATTAAAGACCTTTTACAAGAGCGACCTGTTCAAGACAGCAGCAGCACATTACATTACAGGCAGAACAACACTAAAACAGTTCATAATAAATAATGGACATCTGGGCATTAATACACCATAAGCAAGCCGTGCCTCACCCAGTTCCTGACTCTATGGCAAACAGTCCCTTTCTAGCACCCTTTTAAAAGATTTATGAGAAAGAGAGAGGCAGAAGGCGGAGGAGCAGGAAGATGATGATGAAACTCAAGTGTAACCGACATTTTTAACGCAAACCATGACCTGTAATTTGGGTGAAACGCTGTTTCCTCAAGTTAAATATGTAACTAATATTTTAAGCAAAGTCAGACCTTTGTAAAATTACATTCTTTTGAATTTACACAGTGAGTCATTACTGCATTATTTGGTTTGCGTTAAATATTCACAACACTAAAGCTGAGGATAATCTTCCTCAATAAAGTTATATCAGGGATTAAAGTATATTAAAAATGTACTAATTGTTGTAACAGTTACTTTTAGCTCAACGTTGTGTTTTAAAGGAAAATAACGCTTAAAACCCAGATCACATGTTAGAATTTGACAGCTTATTCTGCATTTCCTGAACTAGAAATTAGATTTTCATTTGAAGTATGTGTAAGATGTGGTTTAATGGCTGTACCCAATAATTTTCTATGTGTAAAGTGTATTTTCATAATGAATATACAAGAAGCAACACAAGACAGGTGTGTACAAAGTATATAATCAAGTGTATTTTCATCTTTATCCATGGTCTGTACACATTAAGATCCATTTCACAGGAACACTATACAATAGCAATGAGTGAGGAATGGAATATACTCTGAGCACTGAGCAGCCCATGTTGAATGGCACTTTCATAAAAAAATAACAGGAAATCACAGAGCTTGAATAAGTAAATGTAGACATAAATCAACAGAGAAATGGCTTTATATCAGATCCAATGAGTGACAGATTTAGCACATATAAAATGCACAAAACAAAAACTTTGTTCCTTGTGTTTTCTCTGCATAATCCAACCTGCCATAATGTGAAAACAGAAGATATTTGCAGCTACCAGAGGAAAGTGTGCTTTTTGTCTGGTTTTAAGTAAAAGGCAATCTAAAATGTCATGTGTTAAGAGGAGCTGTAACAAGATACACCGAAATATCAGAGAAATATCAATACAATTCACAAACTTTGAATTATTCATCTCATAGAATAGTCTTTTAGCAACTGGTAGAAAAAACAATACGTTTGGCTGCTTTACAAGGAATATCTATGTCTCAAAGATATGTTTACATTTTCTGTGTGCTTTTGCAGTATCCCATGACAATTTTGAGGAAGAAAGAGATAAGAGTGAGCCAGCATCTTCACACGAGCTGGATAGGTTCCCCCTTTCCAAAGAGCAATCAGAAAAACTTCCTTAGAAGCAATTCTGTGTTCAAAAAAATTCCTGTGATTTTCAGGCTGCAGCGCTTTAATGTTGTCATGAAAACTGTGGGGGCAGAGCATCTCTCACATAAGGTCTTCTTCACATCTGCTCCCCTGCATTCACTAAGAAACAAACATACATACATACACAATGCTCTTTCAATCGGCTAACCTCTATATGTACATACAAGTGATGAGAAATGCCTTTCACTAGCGTAGACTGACTGTTGCACGATTATCCCTACTTGGAATGGCATGGCACATTGACTGTGATATCTCACATAAAAATGATTCTCATTCTCATCCATCAAACTATAAGGTTCACTGGCTAGAGTATGCTGAATAATTTTATAATCCCTTTTAAATTCTGTATTTTTCATCAGGAGAGCTATATATCATGCTTCAGTTATGATTTTGCACCAGAAACATAAAAGCATCACTGTGGACAATCTGAGAGGCAAAGTGACTGGAAAGGTTTAAAATCACATAAAAAAGGGGAGGGAGCCTGTAGTGGTGACTTTTCAAGTATGGGCATCCAAATAAAGGCTTTCTTTTTGAGTGTAGCCAGAGTTACTGGTGTGCTTTCTGCTTTATCTACCATAAAAATCCAATAACCAGCCTGTGCTGCCTCATATATCATAATGGGGACACACAGACTTGAGATCGAGCATTACAAAGAAGTACAAAGAAAACATTTAGGCAAATCTGTTACGATGTTCTCAGCACTTTCTTTACTCAACCATATCCATGCTATATACAAAGCCAAAGTGGATATGACTCTTCTTAGCTTGTTAATAACATAAAAAAAATTATATACTAACAAAAAATTTGGTGAATGCAGACTGAGTGTCTGTTGCACAGAGGATGAGTCCGATCACGTACTGTAAGATGAGGCTTCGATCACTAATAGGAGCCGGGAAACCAAGACTTTTGAAGCAAATGTAACTGTTCTAACATTGCTCTGAAGCTTTTGGCGGCCTGTGGGATTTCTCTGGTGGCAAACCTGGCTAAATCGGGGAGCAAAATAAAAACATCCTCTCTCATCTTCTAGTCTCTGTCCACACTTGCCTGGTCTCCGTCTTCGCTCTCAGACATAATATTCTTTGTCTTTGTTCCTCTTGCCCTTTGTGATTGCCTTGGCCACCGTGGCCGTTGCTGTGCTTGACGTTTTGTCTTTGACCACTGCGCCGTTGCCCTCCACAGTGGAATTGTTGGCAAAATTGTGGCTCTGGTCTGTCTGGTAGGAGCCCTCGTCCCGGTTGCGGTACTTGTACATGGCATAGAGGAGGATAAGAATGCAGAGAGCAGCAGCGGCCACAATGCCCACCACCATCCCCGTGGTGCTGCTGGACTCCCTGATCACCTCCACGGCACCGGGTTGGCCCTTATCATCAGAGGCTGTGGGGTTGGCTGTGGGCACATGGGGAAAATTGGGGGGGTAAGTTAGTCCTGGTGTGTTTCGGGATGATGGAGGAGCAGGGGGCAGAAGCACCTGGTCACGGGTGTTCATTTTGCCTGCAGGGATGTGGAGCTGGTCAGGGTTGGTGGTGGGAGCATAAGGAGGTAAGGGGCGGGGTTTCTGGACTCCACCCTCCCCAGCGGCAGGGGGTGGAGGAAGGACTGTCCTATCAGTGACCATGGGGGAGTTATTATTGTAAAAGTCCTCGTCATCTGATTCCGTCATCTCCCCAGAGCCGAAGGCCGAGACCTCCACAGGGTCACCGCAGTCCTCCTGGTCCGGGGGGCAGGAAGGGTGGGGAGGGAGTATCAAGGACTCTTTGGTGGTCTCAAGTGGGGACAGTAGGGTGGGAGGAGGAGGGATGACGGGGTAACGGGTGGCGATGGATGGGGGCTCAAGGGAATCCACTGTTATTATAGGCAACACTAATTCACCTCCTAGAAAGGAAACAGAAAAGGTAGGGGATCCTAAATTAGAACAGCGTTAGGAAATTCCAGCTGAACAGTTGTGCTCATTACAGCAGAGACACAATCTGCTCATTATGTAGAATATTCCTGAGGAATTAAGCTAATACGCCATTAGGGGGGCATATCAATGATAGTGCTTAATAACACATATTATGTTGATTTCTATATTAAGAGGTTAGTTACATCAACATTTTTCCACATGAATTATGCATGAAGAGTGAGAGAGGAAAAAAAGCAGCATAACATTGTTTTTGAAGGAGTAGTATATATTTATTGATTTTAATTGCAGTGGATGTGTAGGTGTTCCAGAAAATATGATGCAATACAGGAAGAATATCAAAGAGCTCACATGTAGACACAAACATACAAGATGAGTCATAACAGGTTCCCGCTGAATGAAAAGCATAAAAGAGCATATTACAAACAAAATAGCAGTAAATATGCATGATATGAAAAACTGTAGGTAGTGGTAGGGGAAAGTAAGAGAGATCACACACATTAAATGTAATGAAAACTGAGATACTGATTTCACTGATACAGAAAGCGATACGTAATACATAAGGAAAATGCAACATGCGCACTGCAAAATATCCTCTTTGTTGTGGTGCTGGGGGTAAAGCAGCCCCTTAGTTGACTTTGACAGGAGAAAAACTTACTCTGGCACGCACACAGTGTTTCAGTCCTCCGACCTTTGTCAAGACATTCAAAGGTCTTGACAAAGGTCGGAGGGGCAAAACGTCGACAGAATAAACCAGAGTTCGGAGCTATGTGTGTGGGAGTAAGTTTTCTGATTGGGTGGAAAATATTTCATAAAGCTGGAGGAACAGTACATTTTATTGAAATGTTTATTTTTATGCACTCTGAGGTCAGATCTCTTAAGGGTTATTCCATTCTCCTGACTTTGCCATTAGGCTTTAAAGCTACAAGTGTCTTTTCCATCAGTACTTGAGTAAGAATTCGCAGAGCCAGTCAATAACTTTTTGATAAGGCCATCCCAATAATAAAGGCACCCCTGATAAGGGCAGACTCCTACATTAGCTCTATAGTTTGTTTATACCAAGAGCCTGACCTGATGTCTACTGTCATCTACTCTTAAAGACTGCAACACTCCAAGAGGATTTTTTTCCCCCAATCAAATCTGAATTTAGTGAGCTGCAGGCATGATATCTAAAATGCAAGCGACAATAGGGGTGAAACGATATCGACTGATTCTTTGAAAACTATGTGTGTAAAAACAATTGATTGCTGAGGACCTAAAATATTTATTTCCAGAGTTGAATGTACTGTATATTCCTAAGGCTGCTGAAAATTCGATCTTGAAATTGCATGGCGTCAAATGACATGAGTGCTTCCTATTGTGGCAACAGTAATGTGAAATTCCACTGGAGTGTGTTTATGAACTGGGGAAATGTGAGGCTGGGGAGAGAAGACAGCAAATTTGAAAGCAATAAGGGACAATGTGATTTATCTACTATCTGAGGTAAAAAAACATAACTAGCAGTTGCATAAGAACCTAGTAGTGCTCCCATCTATGGTCATGGTATCCCAGTGGCCAACAGTAGCTGACTCACCTGTTCCTGGTTCACACTCCTCCAGGTCCTCATCATCGCTGGGACACTCGGCTGACGCTACCAAAATATCATCAGAGTTCTGGGGCTGAGGAGAAAATGGAGACAATGTGTTACCATTGATTTGTCAACAACTACACACTTAACACATTCTCATCATCTAGAGAAGTCACTCACACTCTGTTATGAGAGCGTTCAATAGATGGCTGTTCTGCAGGAGTAGGAGCTGCAGTATGAGGAACTGTACCTCTTCAGTGTTTTTATTTTGAAGAGCAGTGGTAAGAATACAAATGCAAAAATTGTCCAGATGCAACTATTTTACCCTTTATTTTATGTAACTCAGACTTAGGTTCTGTTATGAACAATGTGTTTATTTCAGTATCTGTCAAATTCTGACATACTAATAAATCGGGTTTGTTCAATATGCCTAAACAGTGAATAGACTTTGTTTCACATCACATAAAAAGGGACTGAATGCAATTTTGGGGAAAATGGTCAAGAAACTTACACAAAATTTTACTCTCTGTACTTTCACAAACAGTAGCAGGAGGTTTTTATTCTTTGAAACCTCAAGACTCCAAACACAGCTGCTGAAATCCTTCCAATCTGGCAAGCTTGAGAAATTTGAATTAAAATGGCCTCATTTGAAATGGAGGAGCTGTTTTTGTTGGCCAGTCAGGTATTGTGACAACTCAATGTGTGAGAATTTATTCTTCAAATTTATTCAAGGAATGCCATTAAAACTAAACTATATCACCTGAAAAACATTTTGGAGCATAGTATTATGATCCTAGCAATAATACAGGGAATTTAAAAGCAGAGGAAAGTATGTCAACCAAGAGGAACATCTATGTTTATCATTTAGAAAAAAATCTGTTGTTTTATGGTTTGATGCAGCACTGCCTTTAAAATATGAATTCAAAAAAAGGTTCCTTTTCACAACAACCGAAAACATCTTTTTTAGCAGCTTATCCCTTTTGGCACATTGCATAGGTGAATATGGCAATATTGTAATTTCAGTTGTAATATTATTGTAATATCAGATGTAGGTATTTGTGAAATGGCCCCTTTCATAGAACAACTGGCCCCAATCTGGCCTCTGTAGTTGCAATTGTCCAGAACCGCCACTGTGCTGATTCCACATTTTTTTGTCAGTTGAGTTTAAACGGTCCTCACTTAAATTGACACTGGGCAATTTTGATTAAAGCACCTTAAAGAAGAAAATGCAGGTTGTACAAATTATTGGAACAATTCCAATAACTCGTGTAGTTGAGAATGAATTGAATTGAATTTTTTCTCCCAAAAGTTGTACAGAGTTCAGCAGTTGAATAAGATCATAAAATTATGTTAAAGAATGGCAACACCCCTAAAGTAGTTAATGTTATTGACTAGTGACATTATTATGGTTCATCGCCAGTGCAGTCATAGTATCAGAATGAAGTACACCTTCATGTTAGGTACCAAAAGAAAATATTACTCCATTAGGAGAAGTTCATCCTCTGTGAGGCTATAGCACTCTATGCAGTTGGCTTATACTGAAGCCTTGTATTATGTTTTCTTTAGAAATGTTACAGATAATCGGGATGTTGGCATCTTACTATCAATAAAGGTGCACTGCCCCTTTATATGAAATGAGGGAAAATTAGATTTTAATGACTTGATTGTGAGTGCATTATTCCATGCATGTGTGCAGTGATGATGGATGTTACTAAAATGCTTTTTTGAAATGAGTTGCACATTGAAAAAAAGTAGTTACTGCTTAATGAATGAAACCACAATGCTGTGTGTTTTCATTTCAAGCTTTAAGAGCAACCTTTCTTAAAAACAAAAACATTGTGTCCATTGATCTCATTTACTGTGCAAGTCAATTACTGCAGAATACATAGACAAATTTGACTGAATTAATATTTCCATAAATGTCAGTTTTTCAAATTTGAATAAGACCTTAAAATCAACAAAAGCAGCAAATTCAATAGAGCTAAACTGAAATACTTAATTTTTAAAAATGTTTTCAATTTCGTTTCTCATTTCCAAAATGCGTTGGCCATACCTTTAGTCTAGAGCAACCAAGGACAATCAGATCCATTATGTGGGGACCTTCTTTCATTTTATCATGCTTCACAGGCAGAATTAAGTATAAAGAGGATGCAGACTGTTGGAACATCCTCCTATATTCCACTTACACAGCTGCTGGAACTGTACAAAGCCTTCAGTCTTTCTGATAGCTACCAAATGAACTCCAACACTGACGCAACGACACTTATTAAACTTATCAAAGAACTCAAAATGAGTGCCTGATATGAAAAATGACATTTTTATCCTGTTTAACAATAAATGCAAAAATTTAACAAAATTTCCTTTTAGTTTTATAACAAAATCCTAATATCAGAGAACTGATTTCTTTCATTGTGTACCTGTTGAGGTACCTTAAAAATTCCAAGAAATAATATAGATTTTTTTTTTTTAACAATTCCCTCCTCCCATCATAAATCATAAAACATGCAACTTCACAGCTTGCATGTTACATGTAACATGAGTGGCAACAAAGTATGGTAGTGGATTTTTCAGTGTTCACCTCCGAAAACCCTGTTTTCTTTTCTTACCACGACTGCGTCCTGGCAGCTGTAATTTATTCATGTTGAAGAATCCAGAATTTATGATAGATCAACATTACTCGCAAAGAATTTCACAGTGGATTACTTCATCAACTACACAGAGCATCAGTGTTTCTTACCATGTTTGTTAAAGTCCAACCCACTCATATTTGAACAGTTCTGCCCCATATTATGTCCTGCCTAAACGTCCTATTTCATTTGGAATTATGTCAAATTACAGAAGCAACTTTGCTTCATCTTTCATCCAATAGGCTTTTCAATTATCGTAATCATCACCATCTATGTAGCATACAGTGCCATTTAGATTGGTACATTACCTGTGCCAGTTTTCAACTGTGTTTCATGTCTGATGAAGGTCTGATGAAGGTTTCTTGTCTGATGATGGACTGAAATGTCACTTTTTAAAAGGTGCAATATATAACAATTTACTTGTTCAAATTTGCAAATGACTACAACACAGCAGCGAGGGTTCATGATTGTTGTTGATTAGTACCAGTTGATCCACTGTTACCATGATGACTGTTGCGATTTCAAGCTCTGAAAACAGCTAAGCCGGTCCTGCTGATTTGAAATACTATTTAGCTTATAACTCCTGACCTCTCAAGTCTGTAAACAGCTGCACACAGTGACAGCCACTAGATGGTGCCAAAGCATCATAAAATGTGTACCTTTAATGTTATATAAATAAAGTTGTTTTTTAAATGGAGAGAGTGTTGTACCTTTGAATTAAAAATTGGTATTCACAACTTTTTAAGTAGCACCTCTTTTTCTGGTTGTTTAAGCTTTTCAAAATTACAGAAGCAAGACACCATCAAAACAACATTTTCTTTATGACTGTAACAGCTTATAGGATTTTAGGGAGATTATCAATATGAGAGCACAACTTTACATCTAAGGCACACATCCACTGCAAAAATACACATGGCATACATACATTCTAACCATCAACAAATTACTGTCTCTTTCCCATATATCTGTATGCCTTTAGACCCTCTGACCTTTGAGATGCTCTCCCTCAAGCTGGGTGAACGCTGCCGGCGGGTGGTGGTGGTAGCCATAGTGGTGGTAGTTTCCATGATGGTAGTAGACATATCAGACACTGCCAGCGGGGTGGCGGATGTGGTATCAGTGGTCAAGACGGAGAGGGAGTCTCCGACCAGGCGCAGGTTTCCCTCCACCTGAACATTGGGATCATTTTCTGCTGCTAGTTTCAGCACCTGGAGACCGTTGTAGTAGAGCCCTGAGATCTGACCCTGGAAGGGCCGACCCTTGTCATGACCGCCAATTTTAATGGCTGCCTGGCTGTTAAAGATGGTCAACTGTCTCCCTAAAGTCAGACAGAGACACAGAGAAAGAGAAAGAAAGAGAGGAAAGAGGGAGGGAGTGGTGGAGTAGATATAAAGTCATATGGGAGAGCTTGCAAGGGAACATTCTTTGAACCAGCTGGGCCTCAGTGATATTGATAGTAATGATGGTTAGTAAAAGTAGTAGTTTGTTTATAACTCGGTTTAAATGTTAACTTTAATGAGAAGATTAGTTTATAGCTTTAGTATCATCTATCTTAACGGCAAGTTTATAACTTACTTTGTTAACTTTAACTTACACATGCAGGTTGCAAGGATCAGAAAAGGGTTACAGCTATATTTAGGTGCCTATTTAAGTGCTTTTAATCTGGCGGCGATAGCGATTTGAAGTTCTGTCTATAAGTAGCAGGGCTTGTGTACTGTCTTTAGGGGGAAAGGGGACATATGTTTTTTCTGGGATATCTGAATATCTCTTAACTCCAGAACAGATGGTGCAGTAGTGCAAGTAGTGCACCATATGATGACTCTTTACAAGCATGGGGGAAATTTGAAATGGCAGCATGACTATACTTCAGATTGTGTTAAGCAATATAACATAGACTCTTAATCAGTTCCCTAATTAGACAGACAGCAGAGAAAGCACCTCCACCCCTTCCCCTACCTCAGCTATTAGGCCATTAAAACAAGCTCCGTTGGGACTTGGGACATTCTGGATGGATTCCCCCCGGTCCAATTGTTTCACCTCTTGAAAGGGGCTATGATATCTAACCCCTCCATTGTCAGCAGCTTCACTGATAAGCAGTGTTATATCAGAGGAGGAGGACTGCAGTAATGGGCCCATCTCAGGAGAATACTTATTAGCGGAGTTAATGGCTGCAAACAGTGATCTACTTTAACAGCCTGTCAGAGCCTGAGCACCATTGTCACAGCAAAACTCTTCAGCTCGGGAGTCTGAGGTGGCTGTTGGAGGACAAGGTCAGGCAATACAGAGTTGTGGGGTACAAGAGGGGGAAATGACGGTCTTTTTATCTGATCTCATCAGTGAGTTAGGTTTAAAAATATCAGTTTAGAAGTAATGAGGCCAGGTTAGCTTAATTCAAATGTACGTGCTAGTTTCACAAGGCGTAATGTTACCCAGCATTTTAGTGATTTTAACGTTAAATAATTACACACAACACCTAATTAAACACAGTGATTAAAAGGGACGTTATTGCAGGGTTAGTCAAGGGTTATGTAATTTTAGTTAATTGCTTTAATATCTTTGTAAAGGTGCAGCTTCTCCACAAGGTATAAGGATGACAAAGGATAAATGGCAAATATGCTACACCCATCTGCTTTGCATATTAATGGTGCTAATTCCATTAGGTAAATTATTTTGAACACCACTTCAATATGGCTACTTGCGCTTATCAACATTGACAGCCAATAGGAAGTCCAATTAAAGACTGAATTGTGTAGTGGCATATTTATGGGTAACAGTATTTGATCCTTGTCACCCTTGTCTTTTGGCACTGCACCTCTCATGGGGAAAGATAAGTTGATTTAATAATTATTTCATGGATTAATTAATTAATTTTTACCTTTATCGAGTAGCCACTCGTCAACTACCCGACCAAGTCTGTATGGGATTCTTTGTCTAGCAATAGCCAGTCGTTCATTATCATAGTGCCCTTCAAAGAATTTGGAGAGACAGGTTAAAGGTTAAAGTCTGCAAGTTGAAAGATCACATGTTAGAAACAGGGTTATCATGGCTAACAGGTTTAACAAGTTGTCAATTTTAACCCAGCCTTGAGTTAAAAGAAACTTGTGCTTTACTTAGTGTTATCTAGTTATTGTGAGTAACAGTGTTATACTAATTAGAGTACTGTTTAGGCTATTTATAAAGTGCTAGGCTAGTTAGTGCTATTTAATTAATTGCGACCTTGTTTAGCAAAGCATCAGTCTTAAGGAAAAACAAAGTATAGTAAAAGAATTTTGATAAGAATTTTATTACAACAAAAAAGAAAAAAGAGAACAAAAAGAGAGATAATTCAGCCATATATTAAAATAAACCAAGCAGTTCATTCAACACAGTATGTGATGTGACAAACAGGAAGAGATTTTGTGATCTAGACATTGATACACATAATTACAATAAAAACAGCAGTCAGCCTTTGCATTTGATGATGGTCCTTATTCACGACATGCAAAGATAGAAGAGAGATTAATCAGCTGGAAATTACAGCAGGGTATGGCTACTTTAAAACAGTGGAAGTTCAGTTATGTGCATTGCCAGTTTCTAGAAGATATGGAAATCCTGTTGATACTACAGATACTATCACCTTAGCCAGTAAATTCTTGATGACATTCAGACATTTCACAAAGACTAAAGATGTACCAGTGTCTCTTCATAGTGTGTTTACATTCCTCTTCCATGAAAGAGCGTTAGATGTGTTCTGGAAAAACAATCTTTTCACATTAAACTGTAGGGAGCTCCTCAATAAATGGCACGATGTATGAGAGCTCCACATGCTTGTGCTCCATGTAGAGTTTAAGATGAATAACAGGCTATCTGAGAATATGCTTACCTCTGTGCAAACTGTACACCGTGTGTACACTCAGTTTCAACCCAACAATGTTGTTGGACATGGGATAATAATGAATGGATAAAAAGGATTAGGATTACAGAGAAACATGGAAAAGGAGGCACAATGTGTGACAGTGCATGACAGTTACAGTGAGGCTTACATTACATAGTCTATGTTTTCACTGTGGGCTTATGCAGTATTATGTTTGATATAAATTTAAAGATGATAATAATTTATATCAAGTTGCATATTCAGTGAGTCCTTGACAGAGCTGTGGGGTGTCATTTTCTTTTCTTACACTAATGGCCCTGTTTGAAAGTGTTGTCTTTTATGCCTTACTTCATGATGTTTGCTGCCTATTTTAAAATCCATTTAAAGCCACTAAAATCAGTCATGTTTCCTTGCACTTAATTGTCACTTAAGCCTTTAATGCTGTTAGACTATGGAGTGCAGTAATTCCCAGGCATTGTTCAGTCCCTTCACAGCAAAATTACCCTTGTTTATGGTTGCTGCTATTTGCTTTAGCTGTTTTCCTATGAAAATGAATAACATAAATGCGAATGATTTGCACAACAGGCAAAAATGTCTAAAAAATACTGAGGGCAAACATGCAGTCACAGCTAAAAAGAGGTCTAGACATGTGTGTTTTCAGTACTATAACACAGTTGTGATTTAGGAAAAAAGAAAAATTATAAAGAAATGTTTGCAGATACATTAAATTCAGCTTCATAATGCTTAGTCTACACATTTTTTTATACTCAGTGCTATACTCTTACCAAATGCTATACTCTTACTAGTTGGAGCTTCCCAGCAAAAGTGTTTCACACATTTGTATTTGTGCAACTGGAGTGACAATATATCATATTGAATCCTGAATCTTGAATCTTGAATCTACACAATGCCTTGAATGTTGAATATAAAATGTGCTACAACCTATAAATTAGAGTATAACTCATCAAGATAAATAATGGTTAAGAAATTGATAATAAAATAAAAACACTGGCCATAGCAATGATTAAATCTAAGGTGAGATCTTCCATTGACTGTGCAGCAGTATACTTAAAAGTGAACTCATATCAGTTCATCTATTTATGTAAAAAAGGTAATCTTTCTACATGTCTTTCTGCTTATGTCAGTACAGGACAGATGAATTGCACTAGCACAGTTAAAGCAAACTTGCCAAATGCCAACAAGAATTTACTGGCTGAATTAATAGAAACAAAGATGATATTTTCATCAGATGTCACCACTGTCAGGCAACATAGTTTCGTCGACATCAACAATTTGGGTTTATACTCTACTTCCACAAAAGAAAAAAAAAAGTTTTTGTATAGACATTAAAGCTAAGTAAAATAGTGTAAAGTGGTGCCTTTTGGGGGAATTTTAAGAACATGCCACCTGGGCCACACATGCATCCTTAGTTAGCACACTTGTATCATAGTCCATTTTTACAGGAAAAAAGGAAAGAATAAATTTGGTGCTTGGATTTAGCTACCAGGTTCCTCACTCTCACAAAGTTCATTTAGGATTTATTTCTCATCCACAAGATCCTTCCCACCACTCCTCCAAACTGGTTACAGAAATTACTGTGGCAAATTAAAATTCAATCACTGCTACAGCAGATAGACTTAGCAGGACAGCTCGATGAAAATGTATTAATTTCCGATTGTTATAAGGTTGTTCACGCAATGTGGTTTGTACCGTTGTCCATGTGGCAACTTAATAAAGAGCTTATAGGATAATAAAATAGCTTAGATTAATGTCAAAGATATGTCAAAAATAAAGAATAAAAAAAATCTGCCTGAAGACAACTTTCCAATTATACTTGACTTTTCTTTTGCATACATTTCCCTGAATGTCCCTGAATTTCTGATGTATATGTAGAATAGTTAAACATAGTCTAGTCTAAGCTCCTCCCCTTTCTCTATGTACAATATTACCTTGTTCTTTCCCATAATCTTACCTGGCGGATAACGCTCAATGACTGGCTGGTTGTCCACCTGGAGAGTGGCATTGCCACCGCTGCGTGTGAAGCGTACAACATGGTACTTGCCATCATTTACTATGACAGCAGGTTCATCAATGGTAATGTCATCTGTTCCAACATTGAAGATAACACCAATTTTTCCTTGATCCTGCAGGTGAAAGATAAAAAAGGAATAAGAAATACTATGTTAAAGACAAATGAGAACCAAAGTGAGAAACTGAAAATCATTCATATTACGTTCACTAAAAAACAAAGGCTATATAGTGAGTGCAGAACATACACAGTGGGCAATGAAAGAGAGAGTTACTATCTTTTGGTTGCTACAGGGCTGTAGAGCTAGAAACCTTGTGTAAGCAGAAAAGGCATATCTTTTATGACACGGGCAGTATGTTTAGATCTTTCTTTAGGGTTCAACTCGGTTCTCCCTCAGCAACCAGCTCAGGTTCCCTGATGTGGATCACTGCTGACAGCATCCTGCTGTTTCTCTTTTGGTTGACCAACTCCTCTCACAGTCTGCTTTTCCTTGCTCCTGCCAACCTTCTCCAAAGGTCAAAGCTGCTTCCCAAACCAGCCTTTGGGTGGCACTAATAAGAAGCATTGCAAACAAATTGTGTGGGGTCTCTGTGCCTGCCTGGCATTTCTACATGTGCTGCCTTGCAGTCTTTCTAATGGCAATACAAGGTCAAAGTGCTAATGTGGTTACAAGACACACTCTGAGAAACAGCACAAAAAATTAAAGCACACATAAGTGTTACATTAGAGTCCACCAACAAATTGTGAAGTTGGAATAACCTTTGCAATTATGTGTTTGTGTTTTGTCTTTAACAAAAAAATTAAACATTCTATTGCAAATTTCCTGTTGGTATTTAGATAGTAAAAGTTGTTTTTGCTTCACAATCCCCACAGGATAAATATGTATTTCAAGACAAGAATTTATTGCATCAAGGACATGTGAAGGCAATATGAATGGTATTTTTAAATAGTAACTAATAATCTAACTTGCATAACAAGTTTCAAGCGCCAGTTTGTCATAATAATATCACTACATGTACTTGATTTTGTTTACTCAGCTTACAATTTTGCTGAATAAAAATATACCAAGTTGAGTCAGGGTTTTGGTAAAACAAAAATGAAAAAGAAAACAAAAAAACATGCATTGATGATGTATTTATTGTTAGTAGGAAACAATTTACAAGCATAGATAGATAGATAGATAGAGAGAGAGAGAGAGAGAGAGAGAGAGAGAGAGAGAGAGAGTACTTCATTTTCCCTGAGGGAAAATTCATTTGCACGGTACAATGCTCCTAAACAAAAAACAAACAAATGTTGAAGAACAAACAAACAACATATAATGGAGGCAGTACGATGGCCACTTAACAGCAAAAAATGGTACATGGTGACATAAAGATTTAATGAGGGAGATCATTTATAGCATGTATGGCACATGGAATGAAATTCTGCTGAATTTTGATTTCTTACACCTGATGATACAATATCTCAGAATTCAGCAAAGTTTCATTCCATGTGCCATACATGCTATAAATAATCTCCCTCATTAAACCTTTGCAAATTAATGCAAAGACTGCATAGATGACTGCGAGTTAATGGGCTACACTGCCATCACTATGCAAACAGTCTAACACTCTAAGAGCTCTTCCACACCACGTCTTAGAAAACAGGTTGGTGTGATTACACTGACTCTATATATTGTCTCACTACATGGACACATTATATCTTACTGCATACTTATTATGCAGCTTGAGTGCAGATTTTACATTATATATACGTCAGGGGGAACCAATAGCATGACACACACAAACAAGTTAATGAAGTATGTTTCTTCGCTGCATGGATGGCCACTTCCAGGCTCTGCAGCTCCCCCTCTATCAGAGGTTCTCCATCACACACCATCAAGAGTATACAGGCTTTTATTCAACCCAGCCAAACTCTACAGCAGCTGCATGCATGGCACAACACACTTTCGGCCAGAGAGGGGGCTAGGAAGTAATCAGTGGAATCAGTTGGCATAGGGTTTTGTTGGAATGAAAATACTCCTGGACCTCCATGGCTCATGGTTGAGAACCACTGCTCTATGTGGACATAGTTAACTGGCCTTCCAGACATGACTGAAAAGGTCTTATACAATGGGTCTTACACTGCGTGGGTAACCATTCATATCTATGAATTGAAACAACTATACTGCCTGAAACGGAACAGACAACCAGAGCCTTTTCTACAATGTGAGCCATGTCATGTAACTCGTTTCTCCTTTCTAAAGCTGCACTACTGACAGAAAGAGCAGAAATTCAAACATGCAGAGAGAAACGTGTCTTTCCTGCTGTGATTACTGCTGCTACTGGGCTGCATAAAACCTGTCTCAGAGCTTTGCTCTTGCCCTAATCATTGTACTTAAAATCCTGCTATTATTCAGCCTGACATGGTGGGTGTTAAGTATAAAAAATGGGGGCACCATCAGTGTTCTCAGAGACCGAAAACCTTCCATTAATCACGTCCTAAGATAAAGAAATCAACTTGTAACTTGTCTTGTATGAAGGAGCTCCAAACAACGACCTCACACTGCAGGGCAGCAGCAAGTCTGTAAAGCATCTTCAGATTGTGATCTTTGTGAATACTGCAATCACTTGAATTTGTCATGAATTGTCTGGAATTAGTAACCGTGTGACGAGTTACTCTGCACCTGATTTATGATGCATGAGCTACAGCTGGATAATCAAATTTATAAGAGTCAACAACAAGACGAATCCTCCTTCATAAAAATCGTCCATCCACGTAACATCACCCTCTCTCTCCGTCAGCCTGTGAGCTTATCAAAGCCACTGCTTGGGTGCTGGGCATTGGCAGGGTGTTGTTGCTCATTGTGTGACATTTATTTAACACTGTGTTGAGATATCACCCCTATGAGACAGAGAGAGAGGAGAGAAGCGTAGTCTGCATCAGGCAGCTGCAGGATATTGTGGCCTTGGTTCAGCTTCAGCCCGTGTCCTCAGGATAACAATTAACATCTCCAGGGCGAACAGAAGTGCCATGCTGTGAAGCTTCGTGCAACTTGGAAGAAAGGTTTCTCCCATTTTGCTAACTGAGTCTGTTAGCAGGATGGCAAAATGGCCCCCAAACACTTCTTGACAGCTGGAAAAGCAGCCCCACTCCACTCCGGTTCTAGTAAACAAAGCCTTGGGCTTCCAGTTTTATTTTTCCAGGATGCTAGATAATGCCCCTGTGTTTTTTGGGTATAAAGCTAGTCTGGCAGGTTCTGTCAAGAAAAGCCACCCAGTGTCCCACCTAGCTGTTTTGACAAGGACATTAGCTCTGTTGGAGGCATTTCCTTGGAGTAGTTGGCTCCCCACTGGAGCTCAATTCTCTTTTCAGCGGCATCTCGGCAAACTGCAACTGTTCTTCTGATAGAGGAAAAGGATATGATGAGAGTACAATGATGAAAAAGAAAACAATCTGAAAATCAAGACACAGGGCTAAAACAGGACCTTAGCTGACAATGTTGTTACGATGAGACACCACGGCAACATGATAAATACTTTAACACTGCATAGAGTGGACAGGTCATAATCCTTATTAGCATAGACAAGCAGATCTGGCTGTCTGAGTGTGTTGCCACCCAACTGTTCCTCTCTGCCTTGACTACCTCCCATCCTGTGTTTATTAGACACTTCTCCTCGGGGCATCCTGGTGGCTCGATGGTTTGGGGCGCCTGCCTTGTAAACATGACATCTTGGGTTCAAATCTGGCTCAGCACCTTTGTCACATTGTCATCTGTCTCTTTCTCTCCCAGTTATTCCTGTTTCTCTACTTTAAACTGCATAAAAATTGCCAAAAAGAAGCTTCACCTCAGCGCCAGGTGTGGGTTTATATTGTTACTGTAGAAAGACATACCACATGTAAAAAGAGAATATTCCAATAAAATATCTTCCCAACTCATCGTAATCTGTATGTCTAATCCATATAGGGTAACCTGGCAAAAAAGGTTTAATTAATGGTAGAATATTTTTTTGTCTCAGCCTTCCATTGTGGACAGTTATTTGCATTTTTCTTGTCTCAGTCAAATGTTGGCAAGCTCTCTAACTACCATAGGGGCAGATCAAAAACTAAGTCTTCATGACATGGCATTTTCATGAAAATGACAAAACGAGTGAAAACAGAGCGTGCTACGGTAACCATAATTGGCAGCTACCAGTCTCTGAACATCAGAGAGCATCATCAGTATAGCACACAGGCAGCAAAAGCCTCTCGTGAATTATGCAGCATGTGACAGCTGAGGGAATGCAGACGCGGCCGAAAATTACAAGGGAAGGGTAGTCTGACTTCCACCCTGAGTGAAATTAGGTGAGAATACAGATGGCAAGGTGTGATAGAAGCTAAAAGACCAATTATAAGAAAAACAGGTTGGACGATTAGTCCTCTTGATTGGAACAAAATGCCGCTATTCCTTTATTTATGAGGGATTAAATGAGTATGAGAGATCAATATAAAGAAACAAAAAGATATTTTCTCTATGTTCCATATGTACAGTGAGCCGTTACACAATTACTTTGAAGTATTACATATTACTCAGATCATGACAGCAGCCACCTGTTGTTCTGAAATATTAATTTCTAAAAATATCTGAGCTGTGATTTTAATTTCGTCTCCATAGTCTGCCGGAGAAAACCATCAAACCCAACATTCCTTTTTGGTTAGCTTTCATATAATATTCAGCAACCACAGCACACAACATCAGATTTGTACCAAACTTATTCATCATGAATTAGAAATGAGGAATCCAAATATGTAGCAGAGATCAGACGCATGCACAGAGAGCTCCTCTCACAAAGGGTCCTGCTGGAAAAATAACACGTTGGAGAATTTTGTGTAAAGATTTTTGCAGTCTCGCTTAAAATAGGGCAGAGCGTCCATTAAGAAAGGGCAGCTTTGACATCTAGAAAATAATCTTAGGAGCTAAACCGCATGTGCCCCTGTCCATTAAAATCTGTGCACTATCAAAATACATGAAAATCAACTCATCGCATGCCAGAGGTCTGCCTGAATCCCAGCAGTATATACTGCAGCTTCATATTTTCAGCTGTGATAGTTTGAAGTTCTGTTATGGAGCGTCGCTTCATTAATATGTCTAATCATCTTGATCCTGCCACTTGAATCTCCACTCCCTAAAAACTTTACGATTTTAATTCAACTCTAACCATTCTAATGTGCTCTCAGTAAATATGATGATGATTATTTTCTTTTAACAAGTCTTTCAAGCTGTTCCTCGTCCGTTTTATACCCTGACAGTTCCAGGCTCTGACAATGCGACGTTGCTTGTTAACCGTGTGACTGTTTTAATATACAATTCATCTGTCAATGTGCTCCCCGAAAGTGGTGTTTATTTTCTCCTGTACGGAGACATCCATAATATGTAGCTGCTGTTTTAATGAGGCATTTTATTTTGTGATATTACCAGGTTCTGACCACCACATACTGCCATTCTGGCTTAATCTTTTCAAATTTATCTGTAGATGCAACTATAACAGTAATGTCACATTTTATTATGATCGTTGATTCTGTTTTGTTGTTGTGAAGAGAGTGAATATTAATTACGGCGTGTCTTAGACTAAAAGGCTTGGCTGTTAGAGAAGCTGTTCTTAGATAAAAATACAATCTTATATGTTCTCTTGTAAAAAAAAAAAAGAAAAAAAGAAAAGAAACACCTCCAAGCTCATGACCTTTAAGGTAGTTGCTTCAGGTAGATTTCTGTCACAGCTCATAGCATGATTTATACCCTCAAATGAAATCACACTCTGTTTATTCATCAGATCGTAGTCTTGAAAAAAAGCTCAACATCCTAGTTAGATATCATAGATCATTCCACTTCATCCAAAAAGCCCAAATCCCTGTAGCATATAAAACTCATATATCATTTGTTGCCTTTACTATTTTCAACTCTCCCCTGTGGCCAGCATTATTCTGACCAGTAGACTGCTACCTCCTGTCTTCACCTAGTTTTCAGAGTCTCGCTATCTAGGAATGGGCAGGCAGAGGAGGATGAAAGAAAGAAAGACGAGCATACTTCTAATTAATGAAAATGAAAATTACTGATGCACATAAGTTAATAATAAGTAAATAAAAATAAATTTGGGGATGTCCAGGTCTTCAGAAAAAAGTCAAGGGAGAGTCTGATATTATGAAGCCGACAAATCCAGAAGAAAAGCAACCTCAACACCCCTCCTCAGCTCCTTTTGATTCCCCGGCACTGAACAGCAGTAAGGTGTCAAAGTCAGCATTATGTCAGGGTGCAGCAGACTTGGCAGATACTGGCAAAAAATCTCTCCAACTGACTATGAAATACAGGCAGCAATCTTTGCGTTTACCAGCAGTATATGGCTGGCAAGGTCAATTTCCCAATTTGAAAAAAATGTATTACAATTTTTTAAATGAGACTGTTTGAAATAAAGTTAAGCAAGGCTAGGGGAAGATTTGCCATGCCATGCCTGTCCAGTAACTGATAAGTAGTTGTGTTAATTAACTCAGACCAGGATAGGCAGATTTTTTTTTTGCTGTGCTCTATTGTATTATCTGTTAATGCCTGCTTCGATTATTTAAACATTACATATTGTCGGAGATGTGCTGTCTCTCAGTTTTCTGGACATTTTTTTTGGGGGGGGGATATTGGTGGTCAGACCCCTGTGCTACCTTAGATTCCCTGTTCTGAAAACCACAGAGTTACATCAGTTTGCATCAGTTTTAATGTGAATGTACGAGACGTGATTTTTATAGATTTGTTCATATTAAGGTACGTACTGGACGGGACTCGCTAACGCTGGTAATGATGAGCGTTTTGAGTCTAGAATGTCAAAGCACTAACAATAGCAACAGGACAGCAATATCTTTTGGAAGTTGGTGACAAAAGTGTAATTTGTTTTCTATTTCTACTTTAATATTCTACCTTTTTTTTTTAATAAAGGTGCATCTTCCTTTACATGCCTAAGTGCCTTTAAGTTGAGCTTGGGCACGTTTTCCTCTAATAACAGACAATGACATCTGAGGGTCACTATTTGATTATATCAAATTATATAACTATTACTGTCATAACACATAAACACAACTTCAACAGTTCATTAGCCTGTATTCCTATTATCTCTGAAAATAGATCTGAAAAGGTGAAGAAAACACACTGGGCTGATTTTGCTCATAATTGGATTCCTGTCTGTCTCAAGATTTACCCATGAACCATGGGCCAAATTTATTGAATAATGTTGCAGAAATACTTTTTCCATTTTTAATTATTGAGGCTGTTTCACACAAAAAAAGAAAAAAAAGATTGGTGACAACGGTTTCATTACACTTCACAGCACACTATTCCACATACAGCGGCTGTAATTGAGCTGATAAGATAAAGAAATGGCTTCGATAAAGTCCAAAACTCCATTACTGTTTTTAGTCCCCTGTTTTGACAACAGGTGTGATTTTAATTATTACACCACTCGCAGCAGTTTGACAGATATCCCTTCTGGTTTTCATCATGGCACATCTGTCCTGAGGCTACACACTACTAAAAAGGCTGATTTCCCTTGAGGAGGGACACAGTTGCTGGCAGCTGCTGAGGAGTCGCTTGGTTCCACCAACAGGCACATGTGTTTGGAGGCTTTTCGCCAGAGCACAACTCTCACTCTACTTACTTGTGATCTACTTTCTACTGTGACAAATAGTGGCAGGCTGGTCATAATTTATGTTTCTATTTGACCTGAAGAGCTGGACTCAAATGCCATTAATCACTGAAACATACTAGCTCTGATGTTTCCTTGATTGTTTCTGGAAATCTGCAAAGACATCTTAAGATTAAATGAAATAAAAAAACAACTCACTCTTTCAGTAATGTGTGTCCTAAAGGCTCCAAACAGCTTCAAAACCAAGTTTCTAGCTGCTTACTTTCAAATACTAAAATGTATTAGTTACTTGTGTTGATCACATGGTTCCTTAGGCTTTATATGGAAAAAATATATAGACAATAATCAAAATGCTTATAATGAGCTTGCAGACAGAATAGATCAGTTAGTTTTCCCCTCCTCACTGCCCTGATTGTTGCAAAATTTTCAAAAACAAGCATTTACAAGCATTATAAAAGTCCACACTTACAAAAAAAATGACTTTAAAAGCTCAAATGGAAGTGACTATATGGACATGGCAGCAAACTGTGGCTCATTCCATAAAGGATGATTGTTCTCAGATGTTGAAAACAGGCAATTTTGAGCTGAGGGGTGTCCCATTTTTTTGTCCAAACCAGTTCAGATCATTAGGAATAAACAAAATCATTCTGGCTCTTTTGCCTGCCCCGGGTATGAGTTCATTTTCTGGTTCAGTCCTTAAAAAAAAAAAAAAAAAAAAAACATTTAAGCATAAAAAAATCATTCAGTCAAACACTGTCAGTTGAATCACTCTTTCATTTACTGTTTATAACTCGTAATTTTACATTTTGTTAGCCTTACAAATTTGAATCATTCTCTGGTTTCTGGCTTTGAAGGATTAATTGGAATGTCCTCAACCGTAGCAATAACATATTAATCTACAAATTCTTAAATTGAGTTTTGTTCACCTTGAAGTGTTGATTCTAATTTCACCACCTACCAGTTCTCCAGTGTATCACAAACCCTGGTTTAAACCCAAAATCTGATTCCTGTTCTTACTATGTGCAGCTGAAGATAGTCTCCCAGCCCAACGGTGCTCTCCACTCGCACCAAGATGGCGTCCTTCTGCTGACTGCTGAAGCCCACGGCCAGCCGGTCGGCTCGGGTGCTCGGCCGCTCATTAGGGGCCCAAGTATAAGTGATGAGGGCCCCTCCTTTCCCGAAGATATATGTGGTCCCAGCTAGGAATAGATGCAGAAAGAAAAAAACATGAGGAGATTGACAGTACAGAGAGACGGAGAGAGAGAATTATTAAAGAGCTCTGCTTCACTCTTAAACTGCAGTTGAGTGAGGCTAGTCGACAAAGTATTAGCTTTACATCCACAGATGTAAACTCATGAGAGCAGCTGAGCGTCAAGCTGCATCTCTCATTTTGGTGATTCCACACGGCTCTCACACCACTTCACTACAAACAGAGAGATTCATAGCGATAGCAAAGGCTCCCAAAAATGCCCTCCATCCAGTCATGTTACCATTTGTTTCTTTCATTGAAATCACTGGACTAGCAACGTTAACTGAGATGAGAAATACATATAACTTCTATGGCTAAGTGTGCATTCTGTTTCTTTACAGGACTTCATTTTATAAGAATATATAAGAATATCAACAGCAGCAGTGGTCTTGTTGTTATAACAAGAGTAATAACTTTATGTATATAGCATTTTTCAAAACAAGAAGAACAGACAAAGATAAATCAAGATAAAAACAGCAATACATAGCAATAACAAACAAATACCAATTAAATATATGTATCAAATATCAAATACATCAAAAGCTAATCTTTACAGGTGTGTTTTTAATTTAGATTTAAAGATTAGATTAGATTTCTTCCTGTCAAGTCAGTGAGCACATTATGTAAGTAATTTCTGAGGGTTCGATATTTATCCAAAATCAAGACAATCCACTTTCAAGAACAAAACAGAACTGCTGGATCGGGTTTAAAAATAACAACTTGTGATGTATCCTGACTTGCTTAGTCTCTACAGCTGACTTTACATCTATGTCTAACACTGTCCAAGTACATTTATCTTTATTTATTTCACTTGGTTGCCCAGTGTTGTTTACCTGGTTGGGCTTTGCATTACTGTTGCAGCTGATAGGTAGTGTGTGTAGGCCTGCTGTTTCATTATGTAACTACCAGTGAAAGTGTGATGAGACGTACATGTGACGCTCTCATGGACATTTTGTGCAATTTTATAGACACTCTCCTGATTCAGACACTTTAATGATATCACTACCATATATGTAGGATACATATGAAATAATATCAGCTACTTTGATGGCAATTTAGAGGCTTTACTGAAAAGCTAAGTGGTTAATGTAAGGTGAAAGCAGTTTTTGAAAAAGCACATCACCTGCCTTGATAGCAAAAGGCTGATTTAAATTCATTCACCTGCACCTATCTGACAGATGCATGGCAGAGCAATAGTGAATACATAAAATTTAGCATTTAATATGCAAGTTACCACTCTTTACTAAGAGAGATTGCTGCCTCCTTGAGATCAATGAAATATACCAGTGGTGATTCATCATTTGCAAGTCCTGCTCAAACTGGGAAAATAAATGAGAAAACACGATCCATACAGTTCTTGCTTCTTCTAAATCAATTTGCTGAGTAAACCAGTCATCTCTCCATGACATGAGCAACTATTAGATAATATATGGATTTTTTCTTGACTTTATCAACAGTGATGTTTGCACCCAGGTGCTCTAATAAACAAGCTTTTGCTAATTTCCACTTCGATTTCCCTGTTTAAGGTAATTCCTCTAACCATAAATTTGCTAAATTCATTCATTTTTGTTACATTATGCCAATATACACTCCCATTTTCTTCTTATTTTCCATGTGAATTTAAGCAACCTCTCTAAAGTGGGAGGAGGGGGACGTGAAGTGTTTCTTTAAGAGTGAAGATTTCAGGTTTTGACAGATAACAGGGAGGTACTTTGTCCTGTGAGTGGCGTGGAAAGGTCATTTCTCCACTGAAGCGTATTGGAGGAGGTACAGTCGCTGTGATACATGGAACCAGAGAACTGAGATTTGCCTTCGACATGACACCAGATACACAATGTCATTTACTTGTTCTTGCAGGTTGCAACCTAAGTGTTGTTTTTACGTCACATATTTGTCCATAATGGAATTACTTCAGTGAATCACCAGCAAACATGAATGAGAAAAAACTGTACACTTAATTTCATCTGCATGAGGAAGACTTGAGTACTACCACTACTACTAGTACTACAACTACTACTACTACTAATATGATATAAGAATGATCATTTATATTTACAATACAGGTAGCAAGTGCTTCATATCAGAATCTTGAAGAAATAATTGCATTAAGAACGAGGTAAGGAATAAAAAACAGTGCAAAAAGGTGAGGAATGAAAGTTGAGAAATGAAAATTAAAACCAACAAAGACATCACAAAATGAACAGAATACAAGTACGCAGTGAAAGCTTCAGCAAAATGGTGTGTCTTCAAAAGAGAAATAAAACGGGGAAATGACTCAGCAAGCCTGATCTCTTCTGGCAGATCGTTCCCAAGTCTAGGAACAATCTCTTCCTCTCTGTGTAATGGATACTCACAGTGAAGGTTTGCTACTGGCAGGGACTTACTTTTGTGTGGATGCACTCCTAACATGAAACACCCAGCCCAAAGACTTGAAAACACTTTGAGCTGTGAATTTAATTAAAAAACAGGTGCTATACATTTCCCTCTGCTTAACTCCTGCTAGTGCTTGTTTCAGCTCTGACTATTCCTTTCCGAGCCAATCTTAATTAATATTTGGGATTTGCAGTCAATTGTGAGTCAGTGGCAGTCATTACATCAAGGAGTTTCAATGAGTGGGTTTTATTGGTTCGTTCTTTTCAGTGGCTGTTATCTGCATCTGGCCTCATAGTCCACTCTGTTCAACGAAATCACTTTTCATCCCGTTTGAGGAGATTATGATTACACCTCCATGCTTCTTCCAGCCCTCTGTAATGGATTCTGGAATTCTTTTCAAACTTAATTACTTCTGTGTGTAAATACCTCCGTATCTTAAGCATGGACTACATCAGAATATATGTCTAATGGGTTGTATTGATCCTTTCTGGATCACTGATTCTTGTCTAAACACAGAAAAACTCAAATATACCAGCAAACAAGCCACTGAGTGCAATTACATCGGTCATTCAGCACATTCTGAAGCCTAAATGTAAATAAAACAGCAAACTGCCCCTGTTCAGTATAACAAGTTTCATGAGAAAGACAGTAGCTTTAGATAATAATTTATGAGAATACTTCAGGGATTTGTATCTCATCTCAGCTGTGACCCAACTTTGGATCCCTAAGACACTGGTCTTCGTAGATCATGACACTTATTCAGCAATTTGATAAATAAAACCTAGACCGACAGCAGTGCATATCCCCTGAATCCTGCTCAGACGACCTGCATGTGTTAAGAAAGAGTCTAGACAGTAATAGCCAGGGTGAGGTGTTTACATGTCCAAAGTTTCAGTAGGTGGCATAACCCAGCTATCTTATTCAGGTTTCTTATAACAGGGATAAGAGCTCAATCGAGTGATGCAACATGTTTACATGAGTCAAATTGACTGGAATATTTCAATAAGACGGCCAGTAACCAGAAAACACTGCACATATCCAATGACACCTTGTGACTTAAAGAGACAATTTATTAAAGAGGAGCTATTTTCATCATATTTTGGCAATTTTATCTGATGACCTGCTGTCTAAAGAACTGTGATATTCAAATGAAAGAAAATTGTGAGGAAACATTTTAGTTAGTTATTTTCCAGGGCTGCTTTTGAACCTAGGATCTAACAAGTCATTTTGGAGACACTCATTCATTATTAATGAACCACTAGCTGCATGCCCCACAGGACATGTTTAAGCCAGGCAGGCTGATGCCGATGTAAGATTTTACATGATTGGTTGATTTTTGATGAGGCACAGTCATGACAAAACAACTGGGGCCAAATCTGATTCGCTTGTTTTGCTGGTGACATCCTGACAAAGCAAGGAGTGCCACCACCATCTTCATTGAAATAACATCCCAGACGGCAACTTCGATGTCAAAGCTAGGAATAACCTGTTTTCTGTAATACCACTCCTTTAAGTATGGCTGTCCCCAGTGATGAGATTATGCACTCCTCCTAATCTGGCCCACGATGCAAAGTGACATCCTCTTTTTCTGTTTGCTAACATTAGTGCTAGCTTTATCACGCTCACAAACTGAAAGCTTGGCCTGATGGTGATGTTAGGGGAAAAGTCATGAGGTTCCCCAAATCAACAGGGTTCTTCCTCTAGGGGTCATGAATGTGCATAACAAATTTGAAAAGATTCAAATAAAAGCTATTTGAGTTTCACTTCACAATGAGGATCCCTGACCTGTTGTTATAGGAATATAATCATATAGTTATTTGCAAATGACTAGTAAATTTGTAAGTTAGTGTGACTATAATCAAGCTATTAAAGAGTAAGAAAAATGAGCTTTTTCCACCTTAAGTCAAGAAGAAGGTCTTCCTTTGTCAAAGAAACAGCCCACTACAAAGCACTGCAGCGCATAGAAAGTGAGAACATAAGCAGCGCTGGAGTAAATGGAAGGGCGTATAAAAGGCAACATGTGCCACTGTAATACGCAGCATGGAAAATGATGAGCTAATGCACCTGCAAGAGCACAGGGATGCATCTGTGTATGGAAGGCAGTAACTCCTGCATTAGTCATAACCTAACAACATTTCATTAGTCCTTTCTGCCTCTTTATTCTGCCTCTACATCTCTTTTTCTCTGTGTGGCAGTCTTGCACTGAGTAAATAATGCAGTAGTAATAGTGTGTGATAGTAAATCAGTCCTGTTAGATTGCTAATATAAACAAAGCAGTTCCCCTCTTTTTCTTTTTTTTTTTTTTTAGCAGGTCCCTCTTGCTGAGTATAACCACCTATCTTGCGGGAGCGCTCTGTTCTCTCATGGTCAAACAATAAATTGGGGCTGGAGTAATAAGACTCCCTTGGAGATTCTCAACTCCAAAATAATAATATGTATATCACATCATTAATAGGCTCAAACCTTGAAAATGAATTAAACCGGTACAAAGGCAGTGTACCACTCCTGGTGCTTGGTAACCACATTAGTCATGAATATTACATAGTTGGTGTGATAGCATATTAGCTGTTGAAGTAAGTGTAAGAATATCAAAATCTTTTGTCGATTTAATTGGCTACAGAGGTCAACAGAATCATGGAATAATATTGGAGATTCATCAGTTTTGTGCAGAAGGTTCAATAATATCTGTGTGAAGCATCCTAAAAACCTATAAAATGACTGGCACAGCTCTAATGTCTCCATAAATCTTTTGCATAACAATAGTAACATTACAGATTGTTAATATGTGGCCAGATCCATACTACCCACTCATTACATCCTGCCCTTTCCTTGTGCGCGTACAGCCAACTAGAGAGTGTGTTAATAGAGCCTTGGAGAGGTTGAGTAAATGCTCGCATGCTGTTAATAATCATGACATTTGACACAGAGGCTAGAAAATAGTCATGAATCAACCCACTGCTAATATCAACTATAACATGATAAATACAACGCTGTGGAACAAACAGTGAATTACTCATACTCTTTGCCATTTAAAAGATTACTCAGTTTCTGGTGATTATTAACATCTCTTGCAGAGAGAACATACTTACGTATACTTGAGTGCACTTATTATTATGGATAGGGCTTTATTCATCTTTTTGCCATTAAACAAACAGTGAATATCTGCGCTATTTTGACTGACCATTGAGGCAAACTGACAAACGCTTCCAAGCAAGGTATATTAGGTGCTGTTGATGAAGAGAGAAATACAGAATATTTTGTGTATAGGAACAATTAAAAGCACAATCCCATAAAAATCTATCCAGAATTGTGAGCAATCTTGCTAAAATGGAGGATTTATGGGACTCTGGGACATTGTCCTCTGAGTGATGGCATCTGGATTAAACTTCCTCCATGTGCTATTAAATATAGCTCAGTGAAAAGATAAACATGAACAGTACAGTACCTTAAAGAAATAATATTGGGGAAATATAGTTTTCAAGACTGTATGTGCCATCATGTGCACAGTGCTTACAGTTCTTAGGAAGTCCAATCAATCTAACGCAATCAATTAAAGGCCACAGTGAAACTTGTTCCCTTAAGTAATTACACATGAGGCTGGCACAGATGTATTATGGTTGAACTGCTCTTTCTAACACCTTCAGCAAGATGCATCTGAACTGTCAGCTCCTAAATTGAACTTCTGCAACCTCCAGCATGACTCAAACAACCCCCTTCTACCAAAACAGTCTTTTGTGCTCTCTCCCACTCAACGTTCAGGATATTTAGATGGTGGTGAAATTTTAACGACTCACATGTGCTAGAAAAAAAATTGACATCGATGCCTCTTGCTATTGTAAAATATTTCCAATATTTAGGACAGAATTGCTGTGATCCTAAGAGTGTAACAGCCAAGATCTTCCATGCACGACTGATAAAACGTTGATGTTTTCTTAATAAAAGCAAAAGACAGTGATTCAGTGAGGCACTCAACATCCAATTATAATTAACCAGTTGTGAAAGTAAAAGTAAAGAAAGAGTAAGTAAACTGAAGCTGGTCTGTTAAGTGTAGCAG
>OMKZ01050580.1:0-24657 GCA_900302535.1 Neoniphon sammara | reverse complement strand
TATCTATTTATTTATTTATTTATTTATTTATTTTTTGCTGGTGTGAGTCCTCACTAATGAGGACTCGCAGGGTTTCTGCATTACTCCATGGACTTTGATATATTGCATTGTTGAGCCTGTGTGAAAATTCCCTTGTATTTTGTATTTAAAAAATTATAAAAAATAAGGAAAGGAAAGGAAGGAAAGAAGGAGAGAGAGAGAGTAATTGCGCTAGTGATGACAATAAGCATGACAACGTTTGACCATGACTGGTCTTTGTGGTCTTCATCATCTTTGTCACTGAATGAAGACCAGTCTTAGTTGATCTATTGTGCTGACAGCATATAAAGGCACCTGTGAAATAGTATGGATATGCTGTCTGTGTCCGTATTTATACACTGAAAAAGCTGCTATTTATTCAATTCACTTTTACCTTTTACCTTTCAAACAGAAGCAAGCAAGCTTTTTTTTAAATAAATTTATTAACAGGAAACATTGTTGCAAACTATTTGATAGACAGTAAAGCAACAAGTATAAGCCAATAAAACAAGCACTAGAGATGCTACATATGAGTCAAAAACAAGCACACAGATGAAATTGGCAAAAACAAGCAAATGCATATTTGTAGAAGATATGTTTTGCTTAATTTTGACCATACTTTCAAGCCTGTAGATGTCAGATACAATAAATGTGTCACTCAAGAGCATTTGACAAAAGCCTATAAATAGCACTCTTATTAATAGTAACTCCTTGTACATTACCACAAGGAAAATGTTTTTTTATTTTCTGAAACTACCTGTACTACTGTTACAATTCTAAATATAAGAATCTGTTGTTTTATATAATGAATGTGACAAATTTGGTTTCATTGGAATTTTTATTAAGTTTCTGAATTTAACTATTGTTCCACATAATTTACTGTATAGAAAACATTCAATTGACCAGTCAGTGTATTGGAGGTGGTGGCTAATATCAAGTATTAAATGAACAGCCCCATATTTTGTCAAATCAATAAATCAGTCTCACCCCAGTTTAAAAGTTAGATAGGGTTTACACCAGTACAAAAGGTGGAGTTTTTAATTCTGGACACAAATCTAATTTGTGTAGATTAGGCTTTAGATTTATAGTTTTTTTTCCCTCCACATTTTCATACCTGCCTGAATTGAAAAATCATGTAGAACCTCATCTTCCTTGTTAAGACACCCATGAGAATATCTCAGCTGTGTCATTAATATTTAAAACTTAGGTTCTTGTGTATAGTAAATGCATCAAAAGTACAAAGTAAGGAGACAATTCGGTATCATCAACACAAGGTGGCAGGCGTCACCAACATAACATCAGTATCCCTTTGTATCCCTCTGGGGCAAGTGAATGAATTAGAAAGTGACGTCTTCAATATTGAATGGCTATAGAAAGTGTGAATGTGTTAGGAATGAATGTTTTATTCCAATATAAATGGAGACCAATAAGCTTTTTTGCAGTTCTGAGGAATTATTTTCCTTTTGTGTTAACTTACCTGTTGCCTACTGACCCTACTCTCCTGCAAGGACTCTACATCCTGACTCCAACCAGCATCCATCAAACTCACAAGCTCCCCCAGCTGGTCTGATGCTCTCCTCTACTTCCATCCTGTTATAAGATTCTTGTCCAGATTGGCAATAGAGCAGATAGGATGTATCCAGTGCAAGCAATAAACATGTCAAACTTATTAGTCATTCCTCAGTAGTCTTCTCTGAGCCCTAACTTTATCAATCAATGGTCTTATTACTACATTTAATCTTGATTTTATGTTTTAACTGCAACATGGTTAGACAAATGTGCTACTGTTGAGTCAGCCCATCTAAATTACTTTTATATGAATGTCTCTCAAGCAGATTGAAAGGGAGGAGTTGTAGCTTTATTCAAACTTGTGTTTCAGTGCAAGCAATGATCATTTGGTTAATTCCACTTTACTTAATATTGACAATGGCATGGATCTTTCTGCTAACTCTTTACAGGCCACCAAAATACTGTGCAAATTTCTTTCAAGACTTTTCCTAACTGCTGTCAATCAGCTACATTAATTCTGAATATCTTATAACTGGTGACGGTAGTTCTAAAGAACTTTGTTAATAATTTGACACCTTTGGACTTTCTCAAAATGTGAAATTGCCCTCCCATTGTAAGGGGGTAACTGGTCATCTGATTGTTACAAAGGGTCTCAGAATTTTAATTGTTATTCTGAAGGACTTGTCTGATCACTTTATTTACTTTGATGTGGAAACTAATCCTGTGATCCAAACCAAATCTCATATTGTCAAAAAAGGCAACTAAATGAAAGAATTACTGCACTATTTATAGATGCTATATTCTCAACACCCAAATTCACTTCAGATTTTAATGATCTGCTAGACAGCTTCATCTCTACAGTCAAGGTATTGCAGTTAGGACTTTTTTTTCCCAAACGGATTACCAACTTTTTGAATTTTAATTCTCTCTTTTGTTCTCACAAAGCACGGAAATTTCCTCATAAAGATTCTAAATGACATAAGTCATAACGCCGACTCAGACAAAATATCTGCACTAGTGTCACTTAACCCTACTGCAACCTTTGACACAGCTAACGATAAAATATTTATGGATAGATTAGAAAACTGGGTAGGACTCTGGTTCAGTGCCAAGTTCACTGCCAACATGACATGGCAGTGTGCAGCAAGGGACAGTCCTGGGACCTCTCTTATTCAACCTTTAAATGCTTTCATTAAACAATAATTCTGGTATTTTTAAACCTGGGCCACATTTTCCCATCTTTTGGGGTCTAAAATCACCAAATGATTATGAGCCAATAAACACATTATGTTAGTGCTTAGATGACAGAATTTTTAACCTAAAGAGGATAGACTCACAGTTAGCACATGCTTAGACTCGCTGTCTCTCAAAACATAGAACCAAGTAGGAAATCTTGGGATCATAAAAGATTCAGATTTGAGTTTCAAAAGCCATATTAAAACAATTACTAAATCAGCTTTCTATCATCTTAAAAATATATTAAATATTAGAGGCTTCATGTTCATGCAAGACTTGGAAAACCCTGTCCATGCTTTTATCTCCAGCAGGTTAGATTATTGCAGTGACCTTTGTGCAGGTTTTCCTATTAGACTATTAGACAGATACAACTAACTCAGAATGCTGCTGTTTTAACAAAAACTAAGAAAACTGAACACATTACACCCATTCTTCAATCACTACACTGGCTTCCCATTAAGTTTAGACTTGAAATTAAAGTGTTTGTCTACAAATCATTAATTGGTTTGGGGCCAATGTACTGTATATCTGTGAAATGCTTAAAGAATATGAACCTACAAGTTCTCTCAGATCATCGTGAGCAGGTCTGTTAGTTGTTCCGAGGATTAAAACTTAACATGGTGAAACATCCTTTAGCTACCAGGCTGCAAAACTGTGGAAACAAATTCCATAAGTTATTTGACACTCCTTAAATGTAACTGCTTTTAAAAGTAGGCTGAAAACATAGATGTTCTCTGTGGCCTATGGAAAAAAGCAACAAAAAAAACCAAAAAAAACTGATGATCGAAACCGTCGGAAATCTGCACTGCATTTTTACCTTTTTCTATTTTGTCTCTTTTTGTCTCTGTTTATCTTTGCTTCGTCTGTTTTTATTTCCTAATAAACATGCTCTGTAAAGCACTTTGAATTATCTTGTATATGAAAGATGCTAAACAAATAAATTTGCCCTGCCTTGCCTTGCCTAAATACACCTGCTAACTGGGTGGTTTCATGTATTGATGATGAGGTGAAGGTTGATGAATTTAACCTGTGTTGTCTAAAACATCATCTGACAGGTCCACCCTCTGTCTCTGATGTAGATTCTTTGTGCTTGAAATGAATGAGGACTCTGCACATTAATTTGAATGCACTTTTACTTTATTCTACAGTTATTATTAGAAGACAGAGGGAACTAAACCACAGGAGATCCCAAAGGTCTTAGAAGGCCGTCTGTGAGATTCACTCCTCATCTAGCCCTTTCTGTGATGAAGAATGATAAGAAAGTAGAAAGAGAGAGAGGTATCAGTGAGAGAGGACTGCAGGTAAGAGCTCAATTATGTGGTACACAATGTGATAAACTATTTTAACAGTGTTTTATCTGAATTGTTTGGGAAATTCTTGTTCCTAGGTCCAAGACATCTTAAGAATCAGTGATTGTGACATTAATTTTACATGAATAGGTTTATTTATTGTTAGCGTAACTTTGCTGCAGTATGTTGGCTTGGAGAGGACCTTTGACAATGTTAACAGTTTAGAATCTTCAGGTAATACTTGTATCACTGAATTATATATTTGGAGAAAAGCTATTCTACTTCAGGCATTCTATTGTAACTGATAAAGCTCATTTTCTTATTTTCACTATAATTTGAGTCTGTATACTCCAAAACTTTATTCAGTTCTATATATTCAGTTTATCCCTTCCAAAACTACATAGTGCAGCTTACAGAAATTGAGAAGGCTTGACTTTGTTTATCTGAATTACAATAATCACTCACTAACCAAAAATCACCCATTAATCTTATTCACAATATGAATCACTTGCAAAAAATAAAATAAGATAAAATAAGAAGTATTGCAGAACATTCATAAATACTCAAAGCATGTGAATAAATGTAGTTTTAAAATGGGAGAGCAAACAAACAGCAAGTAAATGAGCAAGTAAATGCAGTAGTTAAACAAAGGTTAAAAGCCAAGACTTTAACATGCTCTAATCAATGCACATGAAGACAGGCATGAACATGCATTAACGAAAATGTTGAGTGCCACATGTGGGGTGAAACAATGCAATGATATCACTCAATTAATTTTTGTTTACTGACCATCAAGTCTCTTCTAATGTCTTTATTTGAAACTATATTTATTTATTAACTATTTCAATTCATTGCTTGTGTGTGCCAAAAATAGCATTTCCACTAATCTGTCACCATAAACTGTCATCAAACTAATTCAGTCTACCTAACCCATAATTTAACACATTGTTTCAAAAATAAAATTGATCTTCACAAACTTTCTGGTCTGATTTTTTTAGTCTGATTAAAAATGAACAAAACAATCATTTCTATCATTAAGATGCTTTGTTAAAAGTCAAACAGCAGTTTCAACTGGGTTACATTGGAATTACAGTGGTAATTATTCAAACTGATCATCCTAATATGGTATATCAAGTGTGTTTTAAAAAATCTAGAGGAATCATTTAACAAACAAGGAACTACTGACCTTTGACCCCACATCACGGCTCTTGGCACGCATCTTGTTGACTTGAGACTCAGCAATGTCAGCTCTCTCCTCGGCCTCGTCTAGCTCATGCTGCAGCTTACGGAACTTGCCAAGATGAGTATTGGCCTGTTCCTCCTACATGATTAAAAAAAGATACAGACCATAATATTACATCACAAGAGGGGCCAGTGGATATGGATTATCTGAGAGAGGTCAAAAGAGCTGTTAAAGTTTAGACATTTTGGAAATCTTACAACACTGGTTAGTACAGTAAGTGTGTCAAAGAAAAGTGGACAGAATTGAAATCTAAGATATGTCATTTCTAAAATTCAGCACAACCATGGCCTTTCTAATCTTAAATTGAGTGTACAAAATCTAATACACATGTACTCTTTCCATGAAAAAAAATGATCACACAAGGTGAATGCAACGGAATACTATGATCAGTGGGGATTATGCAGTTAAGTCCACTTTCCATGAGGGAGAAATCTAGATGTGAAGTAGACTGTGAAGGAGGCTTGTTAAGCCTTAGAGACAAGGATTTTACAAAATTAGGTGAAAATTCATACAAAAAAGTTCCTAATTTGTACACCAAATATACACAGCAGAGATGATATGTGTACATGTAGTAGATATATATGTACAGCTAGTTAGTTTTTTCAGTTTTGCTTTTCCAGTCCACACTTACAGCCTCCTCAGCAGCTCTCTTGTAGGCTTTGACTTTCAGCTGCAGCTTGTCTACCAGATCCTGCAGACGGGCCATATTCTTACGGTCCTCCTCAGTCTGTGACAATAAAGGGAATATGAAACAGATTTAAGAGTTCAAAATGGAGTATTCAGTTTTTTGAGTTGGTGTCCTGATTATGATAAACCCAAACAATGCATGCTATGTAGTATAGGTTATGATAAAAAGGCATTACAACAAATCACCTGGTATGTAAGTTCCTTGATGCGTCTCTCATATTTACGGATTCCCTTCAGTGCATCGCCACTTTTCCTCTGCTCCAGCTCCACCTCATTCTCCAGCTCCCTCACCTGACAACATCATGACACCCGTTATTTAGAATTTACTGGTCCAGAATAAAGAAAGAAAGACATCACGTAACTAAGTGACTGTGACTGAGGTACTTACACAGTTTCACAAAAAATAATAAATTGATGATAATCCCATCAAGATGCATACACAAATATTTGTGATGTATAAACTGCAGAATTTCACTCACCCTGGCCTCAAGCTTCTGCACCTGCTTCTTTCCACCCTTCATGGCGATCTGCTCCGCCTCATCCAGACGATGTTGCAGGTCCTTGATGGTTTGCTCCATGTTCTTCTTCATACGCTCCAGATGAGCGCTGGTGTCCTGCTCTTTCTTCAGCTCCTCTGCCATCATGGCAGCATCAGTAATGGCCTTCTTGGCCTTTTCTTCAGCATTTCTGCACTCCTGCACAGCCTCCTCTACCTCAGTTTGAAGCTGGGATGCATCGCCCTCAAGTTTCTTCTTCTGGTTTATCAGACTGGTATTCTAAATGTTATAGACATATATTTTTATAGACATATCTATTAGACACAATGTGCTCCAGTATTTTTGAAGATGTGATATATTGATAGTGAACCAAATAACCAATCATCTACCAGTAAATGCAGTAAATTAATGTATAATTTTTATTGTATCTTTTTCTGTATATTACCTGTGAGTGCAGTAGCTGCACCCTCTCACTGACATCCAGCAGTTCTTGCTCTGCAAGTTTGCGTCCTCTCTCAGTTTGTTCTAGAGCAGCCCGGAGTTCCTCCAGCTCAGCTTGCATCAGATTGTTGCGTCTCTCAACAATGGCAATGTTCTCCTTCAGATCATCATTGGCACGAAGAGAGTCATCCAGCTGAATTTGAGAATCCTTAATGGAAAACATTGGCCACATTCTTAGTTACAATCACATTTGAAGTAGAAACCATAGAAACACCCAAAAAGTGTTTTTGTTTTCTAATTTACCTTCAGGTGAGCATGAACAGACTTTAGTTGTTTCTGGGCCTCAGCTGCCTGCCTGTTGGCTTGGCTTAGCTGGATCTCCATCTCATTGAGGTCTCCCTCCATCTTCTTCTTAATGCGGAGGGCTTCATTTCTGCTGCGAGTCTCTGCCTCAAGAGAGCTCTGCAAGGTGTCAATGGTCCTCTGCAGGTTCCTCTTGGACTGCTCCATCTCCTCATCCTTCTCAGCTAGTTTGCGTTCAATTTCAGCTTTGATTTGATTGAACTCAAGCTGGGCTCTCAGAATCTTGCCCTCTTCATGCTCTAGGGAGGCCTGGAAGATCAGGAGGTTTAAGATTTTAACACAATGTCACAGTTCATTTAGAAAAATTGTAATGCATGAAGAGGTGCTATGCTATATACTTCAGCTTCCTCAAGAGCAGATTGGATCTCACTCTTCTCCTGTTCCAGCTGTTTTCTTTGTTTTTCCAGTTCATGGATGCTCTTCCCTCCCTCACCAAGTTGCTCAGTGAGGTCAGAAATCTCCTCTGTTGGTGGAATGTCAAGCTCCATCATTAAGATACCTTTACAATGAATGTTTATTTAGAAACCTGAACACAAAAATTTAGATCTTACCCTGTAGATTCTTGTTCTCTCTCTTCATGGTCTCCAGATGGTCCAGAGATTCCTCGTAGGAGTTCTTCAGTTTGAAGAGCTCTGTGCTCAGAGACCTGGCTTCCTTCTGGGAGCCCTCCAGCTCACACTGGGACTCTTCATATTTCTGCTTCCACTCAGACAAGACCTACAATGGACAGAAAGGATAGCTGTCTAGTGTTTCACTTGTGCCAAGTGAAAGCACTGACTGGTAAATCGACAAAGGTTACTTGACAGTGTGAGGCGATTTCTTGTTATACTTGAATGAAACTGCCTCTCACCCCCTTTTTATGTGTTACTATTTTGTAAATAATTAATCTAAATTACTGTGTTAATTTGACAGCCCTAGTTATTAAAACATTAAACTTAGCACTAGGTCCAACCCAGTACTGGTCAATATGCATTAAATAAACCTATTTTGAGAAAGGAAAGATAATGTCCTCTCCCTCAACAAGGTGCCATTGAGCAAGGCCCTTAACCCCCAGCTGCTCCAATGGAGCAGCTCAGCGGCCACCATTGGCAGACCATGTTTAACTGGAAACAGGAAAATCCAAGTGGGAAATGTGTAAAAATGTGAAGAAGGGTATTGCTGGAAAACAGCAAGCATGATTTGTCAACAGTCCTTGGATGTATAAAGGTAACAGTAAAAAAATAAAAAAATAAATTTGAGTTGACTAGTCTTAGTTATTTGCCAGTGGTTTTGCTGTTGCATAAAGTTGCAGCAGCAAGTATATATTTTCATATAATTTTGTATCAATATTGTTTATATTGTATTTCCACTCACAAATACTTAATAGTATACAGTACTTCACCTTATCAAAGTTCCTTTGCTTCTTGTCCAGAGCAGCAGCAGCAGCATTAGACCTCTCCACATCCACCATGAGATCTTCAATCTCATTCTGCAGTCTGTGTTTGGTCTTCTCCAGAGAGGAACACTTAGCATTCACTGCTTCAACAGCCTCCTCAGCATCCTGCAGACGCTGAGCCAGCTTTTTCCTTAAGAAATGAAACATTCAAATAATTTAATGTTTCTGTGGTTTTGCTTGTTGGATGAATGAACTAAAATAAATTGGTTCACTATGAATGGCTGCTCAGTCGTCTAACAGAAAAACTTTTTGTTCGTCTTACATTTTAGATGGAACATAACACAAACAAAAAGCTGATCTGCTAGACGAAATAAAATGTCTCTTTAGAATGACAGAGTACATAATCAGTCAACTGGATCTTAAAAATGTCTTACTTGGCCTCCTCCAGCTCCTCCGTCCTCTGGATGGCATCGGTTTCATACTTTGTCCTCCACTGAGCCACCTCAGAGTTAGCCTTGGACATGCTGCGCTGCAGTTCAGCCTTGGCTTCCTGCTCCTCCTCATACTGCTCCCTCAGCAGGTCACAGTCATGACGAGCAGATTGAACTGCATGGGCCAAGGCACTCTTTGCCTGTCAGACAACATATACAATAAATAAAAAAATATATCTTTCAAATATCAGTAAGGATTTATTTTGCACTTGAAGTATGTGGTCTCTATTTTCAGTATGTATTGATCCCTCATCTTACCTTTGTCTCCTCCTCTAGTTGTCTTTTTAAGTCCTCAATCTGTTGGGTGTAAGACATTTTTCCTCTAGTCAGTTGAGATACCAGTGAGTCCTTCTCCTCCAGCTGCCTTGAGAGCTCACCTAGTGTTTTCGTAAACATAAATACATTGTTGTCTGTGTCCCACAGATATCTTGCAAAAAAATGTTAACTTTTAAGGAGAAAGTGTGTTTGATGTTCCCATGTAATGTATGATTTTCTCATGCATTTGATGTTTTGTCGTTCCAATTTGGCTTATGAAAGATAATTTGCGTTGTCAAAAACATCAAGTTCTCACATTTAATATGAGATATGTAATATGTCCATTATTTTGCTATAGTTTGGCATGAGGCAAAACATACCATTTTCTGTCTGCAGCTTTGCTTTTTGCATATTGAAGTCACTGATGCAGCGCTGAGCCTCTTCAAATTTAGTCTTGTATTCACTCATCTGATCTTCCAAAGTTCTGCATGTCTTCTCTAGATTTGTCTGAAATTAAATGCATCACATTTAAAATATATACAAATACATTGCATAACCCAAACAGTGTTCATGCTGTTGCTAAATTAGTGAGAACTGTTAAGAATTTCATCTAACCTTTGTCTTAACAATGTGTTCCATATTGGAGACAACATCATCCAGCTCTAGTCTGAGCTCGCTCTTTTCCTTCTCCAGTTTCTGCTTGACTCTCTGCAGGTTATCAATCTGCTCCCCCAAGTCAGCAACACTGTCTGCTTGTTTCTTCCTGAGCGTGGCAGCGGTGGCTTCATGCTGCAGAGTGGCCTCTTCAAGGTCTCTGCGGAGTTTCTGGAACTCAGCCTCCCTCTTCTTGTTCATCTCAATCTGGGCAGCTGTTGCTCCACCAGCCTCCTCCAGCCTCTCACTGATCTCCTCCAGCTCCCTGGCCAAGTCCGCTCTCTGCTTCTCCACCTTGGCTCGGGCAGCTCGCTCCGCCTCAAGCTCTTCTTCCAGCTCTTCAATACGGGCCTTTAAAGAGAGAATGATTTAGTTACTAATTACTTTTGAGTATTTTACCAAGTCTGAGCTGCTAAATATGAATAACTCGTTACCTGAAGCTCCTTCAGTTTCTTCTGAAGCTGAATTTCTATGGCCTGTTGATCTTCAATTTTATTGGTGAGCTGGCTCAGCTCAAAGTCTTTCCTGTGGCAAAACAGTCAGAACAGCTGCATATCTTTACTGTCTGTATCTATACAGTTTTGTCTGTACTGTAGGAGATATAAATGTGCATAAATAATATGCTCACTTTTTCAGCCGCTCTTCAAGTTGTTGTTTGTCATTCTCCAGGTCCATTAGGCTCTCCAGATTTAATTTCAAGTCTCCTTCAAGTTTTCTCTTTGCTCTCTCAAGATCCATGCGAACCTTTTTCTCTTGCTCCAGAGAACCTTCAAGCTTGAGCAGAATAACATGATATAAGCACAAGCACATCAATACATTACACTACACTACAACAACCAAGGGGAATGCAACATTTTACATACATCATCCACTTGCTGCTCCAGCTTAGCTTTGGCCTTGGTCAGAGTATTGACTTTGTCTTCCTCACTCTGCAGGTCATCCAGTGTTTGCTGATGAGCTTCCTGTAAGGCTTTCTTCTCTTTGGTCAGCTTGGCAATGATTTCATCCAGAGAAGCCATCTCCTCAGTCAGGTTTTTAACCTGCAAATTGAATACTGATAAGTTTCAAAGCCACTAAATGTTCATGAAATTCAGAAAGAGATAACTAAATAGCTGCCATACCTTGTTCTCAGTGGCATGCTTCTCTTTTTCCACCTTAGCCAGAGTCAGCTCCAAATCATCAATGTCTTTTTTCAGCTCAGAGCATTCATCCTCCAGCTTCCTCTTCTTAGCAGTCAGTTCAGCATTCATTTCTTCCTCATCCTCAAGTCTCTCAGAGAGCTCTTTGGCTTTGGCTTCCATCTGAATTTTGTGCTTGATCAGCCCTTCACATCTTTCCTCAGCATCTGCAAGGTTATCTTGCTCCTAATTTGAAATGGTCATTAATTTAAAAACTTTGTTGTAGTAATAAATACTTCATACTGTACTATACAATTGCTTCATCGTGGTTTTGATTTTCAAAATATTTAAAGGCATGTTGCCATCAAACCTACAGCCTGGACTTGGAGCTGGAGGTCATTCTTCTCTTGGAGAAGGGAGACCATCTTCTCTTCTAGTTCCTTCCTACGAGCCTCAGACTTTGCATAAGCTTCTTTTAACTTCAGGAATTCTTCCTTCATGTTGGCCATCTCCTTCTCTGCTTCAGCAGATCTTAACAGAGGTTTGATCTTGAAGTACAGCTTCATCCAAGGCCAATTCTTGACACCCATGAAGGCACGGATGTTCCACTGGATCACCAGTAATGCATCCCTGTTAAAGATCAACCAAAATTTAGGGCTAATAGTTTTAGCTTTAATTTAGCTTTAAATTTGAGCATCTGATTCTTCTGACCTTCGTTCAACAATCTTCTGGAATTCCACTCTTGCCAGTAGACCCCTTGACCGAGCTTGAATTCCTGTGATGATGAGTGATAAACGGTCATCTCTCATCTCCTCTAGTTGCCCAAGGAGACCAGCCTTGAAGAACACCTTCAAGAAATACAAGAGAGAACAACATCCAAATATCCATTTACTGGATATACATACATTCAATGGTTCCCTCTTTGTGACAATTTAGTATGCTTGATAGTTTTAATTAATTTGATAGCTTGTCTTTCATGCGGTGTATAAAACAGAATTTGTAAAACAGGTGTACATGGCCTTGGATTTTCTCCTATATCCATTACCTTAGTGTGCCCAAACTTGTATTGATTATGATCAATATCCAGGGACCCAAGAAGCTTCTCAGCTCCTTTCCTGCTGTCAATAAACTGGCCCTCAGGGATGGCAGCAGGATTCAGAATCCGATATCTGTAAATCAAAAAAAAAAAAAAGAGAGAGAGAGAGAGAATTGGAGAATGATGTTGACCCTTTTATTTTACAATTATATGTGACTTACACCTTTGTACTGTATATTAATACCTCTGTTTGAAATCTCCATAGAGGATCCTGTTGGGGAAGCCCTTTCTGCAGATCCTGATGCCTTCCAGCACACCGTTACAGCGTAGCTGGTGCATCACCAGAGGATTCTCCATGGCCCCAGGAGTCTTTGTCTCATTGGGGATGATGCAGCGCACAAAGTGAGGGTGAGTCGACCTCAAGTTGGTCATCAGCTTGTTTAGGTTCTCCTGTGAAATTAATGAAGTCCTGTGCTTAACCCCCAGTTTAGGTGATAGTCATGACACATCTCTCAGTTTTATATGCAGGGTGAATATCTAGTTTATTTTCATAGAAAAGGAACTATTCACACTTATGAGTTTTATTTACCCTGTGCAAGGCGGACACAGTTTGGAAAGATGAACCCTTCTTCTTACTTCCACCTCCTTTGCCCTTTGCACTGCCCTCAGCTGATGAATTAATGTATTTCATTATTTTTTAATAGATACATACATAAATGATTCAGTCTTGGAACTGTCAGTTGAAGTTAATGCAGTGTATTTAGTTTTTTATTACCTGACTCTGCTCCAGCATAATTAGCAAAGAGGAAGGACAGCAGCTTGAGATTAGACTTTTGGTAAAGTCCAACAACAGTCTCGTTTAGGGGATCTTTATTCTTCACCAGCCAGTTACAAATGTTGTAGTCCACAGTACCAGCATAGTGAACAAGGGAGAAATGGGCCTCTGGTTTCCCCTTGACAATCCTGGGCTTCTGGAAGTTGTTGGATTTCCCCAGGTGGTTGTCATATAGCTTAGCTTTAAAGGTGGCATCACTGGCTTTGGGGAACATGCACTCCTCTTCAAGGATGGACATGATACCCATGGGCTGAGGAGAGGAAAAAAACAACAATTAATAGCTAGTTGTTTAATGCATCTTTTTTGATCACTGAATTTGGTATATCTCAATCTCTCACCTTTTCAATCAGGTCAATACAGGCCTGCAAGTCCATACCAAAGTCTATGAAAGTCCATTCAATGCCCTCTTTCTTATACTCTTCTTGCTCCAGCACAAACATGTGGTGGTTGAAAAACTGTTGCAGTTTTTCATTGGTGAAGTTGATGCAGAGCTGCTCAAAGGTGTTGAACTGTAATGGAACAAAGAATCCACCAGCATAGTCATTTTTCATGCATTATAGCTTTTTGTTTGTGTTTGTTTTTTTTTCTTTACTTGCATCAAAACAAAAAAATGAAACTAACTGGTTAAAATCTTTGTCTACAAATGGAACTTACATCAAAGATCTCAAATCCAGCGATGTCCAGTACACCGATGAAGTACTGGCGAGGCTGCTTGGTGTCCAGGGATTGGTTGATTCTCACCACCATCCACAGGAACATTTTCTCATACACTGACTTAGACAGTGCACCAATAGCATAGTATACCTAGCATGGAACCCAAAAGTTATAAGTCAGTTAACCTTAAGCCCAATGTTGCAAATTCATCCTTCACTTTGGGGACCTCTCATACTAATTTAAATATTGAATTGTACACTTACCTGCTGGACATTTTGTCCCTTGGTGACCCATTCATTTCCTACTTTGACTCTGGGGTGACAGAGACCCTTGATGAGGTCAGCAGAGTTCAGGCCCATCAGATACGCAACTTTGTCAGCATCTGAGGAAGTGAATGTAAATTCAGTTCTTACATTCAAGTTCAAAGTTCAAAATTAAAGTTCCAAATCCCCAAGTCTTAGCCTCTCTCATACCCCTGACTCTCCTGTTTCATGTTTCAGGGCATCAGAGAGTGTCTCTCACCTTCAGTGCCATCAGCCTCGGCCTGCTCCTCTCGCTGCTTCTGCTTGAACTTCATGTTTCCATAGTGCATGATGGCACCAGTCAGCTTGTAAATGCCGTTTTTCTCTTCTTGAGTGAAACCCAGCACATCAAAGGCATCCTAAGTGAAGCAAAGAGTATAATATTATAACAGTGAAATATCAACATAGCACCAACCACTTATTCTGTTAATGTTATTTGTCATTGAATTTTTACATTCTATCAGAATATAAAGTGGAGAATGACAGAAGAGATAAGAGGGGGCGAGAGATATGAGCTGATATCAAATGTGGAGGACATGTGCCCACTGAGCAACCAGGATCACACCTAACACAAAGGTTGGTGTAACATATGAAACGTTTGTTCCAGTCTACTCAAACCATTTCACTCTTATGCACAGACATGCTAATACCAGCTTCCTAATGATGTTGGGGAAGTTACACAATCCCAGAGTTACATATGCAGTATTATGTAAAAAGTCAAAGTGAGATGACTGGATTTTCTAATACTTTAACACATGCTGAGATTAAAGAATTCTGTAGTGGATTGATTACAACTGAACCAATTTTCTCTTTATCTAAGCTGAGCATATGGTCTAACTCTATGTAAATGAAAGCTGTACATTGGATTGAAACTATATGTCAGCCAATAATTTAGAGTTTGAAACAGTATTGTGTATGGTATTTTGTATTCCTACTCACATCAGTGGCCATCAGTTCTTCAGCATCATTAATGGAGGCAACTGTCGTCTCTCCTTGGGAGATGAAGGCATAGTCGTAGGGGTTGTTGGTGATTAGCAGCATCTCTGAAAAGCATAAAAGAAATGTCAAGTTTTGCATGACAAAGACATCATACGCTGTTGTACCTGTCACTATACTGAAGTGTAGTCATCTTTATTTACCAAGCAGCTCAGGTTTCTTCTGAGACAGAATCTGGTAGAAAATGTGGTAATCTCTCTCAGCCTTAAGCTGGAAAGTGACACGTGACTTTTCCAACAGATCTGTGAAGATGGATAGATAGACAGTACATCACCCACCTACCTACATATACTGTGCATCTTGTATATTGGTGGATGGGTAAGTGATGCAGACATGAAGCAGATGAAATGAATGAGAACAGAATGCTTACAAGTCTCAATATCAGCAGAGGCCAACTTTCCACTGGCAGCGAAGTGAATTCGGATGAATTTGCCCTGAAAAATACATAGGAACACCACATTAAAATTGCAAAAACACAAGCTGTTTTTTTTTTTTATTGTTTTTTATCACTGACAAATTCTTACAAATCTAGAGGAGTTATCATTCCTGATGGTCTTGGCATTTCCAAAGGCCTCCAGAGCAGGGTTAGCCTGGATGATTTGATCCTCCAGGGTACCCTGAAAGAATACAAGAATAAGTTCAAGTTCATTTATTTATATGGTACTTCATTACAGGCATGTCTCAAAGCACTTTGCAAAGAATAAGCCCAAGTAAACCTAAAGAACAATGAACTATCAAAGAGCAGAATGATCAAAAACAGACACTGAGAAGTACACCATTGCCCTCGCTCACAGTGGTAAGTTCTAGCAGGACACAACAAGCATGCCTGTCCTACATTACCTAACCTACCCAGCACCACCAGCATTAGACCTCAGTGCATGCAAGAAAAATTTACAAAAAAAACGAAGAAAAAGATGTTATCTTGGGGGTCACTCTGCGGCGTGGCCGAGCACACAGTAGGTGCCAAAACAGTACATCAGCTTAAATACATTAAAACTCAATCAAACAGGGTAAGTAATTTGCTCTAAATTAAGCATTGTAACCTTTTTATCAGAGCCTCCTTCCTTCTTCCCACCTCCAGCTGCAATGCTGGCAAAGTACTGGATGACTCTCTTGGTGTTGACAGTTTTCCCAGCACCAGATTCTCCTCTGAAAACAAAATTTATATTGTTTAATCAAAAGGGTACAACTATATAATATACACCACACACAACTAGAAACAAAGTTTTCTAATAATTAAAAATTTAAGTAAATTACAGTCACTACCTTCATGATACAATGTGGATTAATTTATTTGAAATGATATATGCCATTTCTTCTGCATATGTCTTTTTTTTCCACATTATTACACATAACTATATTATCATCCTGTCCCATATGACATTAACTATGCTGCATTTCAACATTATCAAAACAGAATCCAGTTTAGTAACTTTGGTTAACTTCAGTCAGGTAATGTATGTATGTGAAAAAAGCAGAACAAAACATGCTTAATATTATTAAGTTCATTTCTTGTCATTAAATATTGAGCAGACTGTTGGTTGTCCATTGCAGTATTACGATGCAGCTATTCACTGTTAATGTGCCAAATCAAATAATCAGATGCATTATTAGGGTTAACAGAAATAAAATTCTCAAAAACAAGAGCACTATATAGAATGTTTCATGATAGATTAACTTGATGCCACCCACTGAGTCTCTCAACAAAATAGACATTTCTCAATCACAAGACAACAAAGTCACTATCATGAAGAACTCATGAGAACTCACGTGATGAGAATTGATTGATTTTCTCTGTCTGAAAGAGAGACATAAAGATCACAAACCTGACAGTTAACTTATAAGTACAAGGCTTATTTATCATTTTTCCACTTCATTTCATGTACTTGTTATACGAATACACAATAGGAATAGGAAGTTGAAATACCTGTCAACATGTATTGATAGGCATTGTCAGAGATGGAGAAGATGTGAGGAGGAGCTTCACTCCTCTTCTTTCCTCTGTAAGCAACAACCACTTCTTGGTTATAGACTGGCAGCCACTTGTAGGGGTTGACAGTCACACAGAACAGCCCAGAGTAGGTCTATGAGACAGAGAGAAGCCAAGCAAAATAGTGAGGATAAATCAATAATATCACAATATTGTTAATTATTAAACTTATATAGGCATTCCCTCCTTGTTCAGGATGTAGATTGTAGTTATTTTTTATTTGAAATATGAACATAGAGAACATATAGGAGACATCCACATCAGGGTGTGGGTATAGTAGGCGGTACAGTCCTTAGTTTGCCTTAGAATGTTTAAAAGTCTTGAAATGATTACTTACATAGATCATCCATGCTGCATAACGCTCTTTGAGGTTAAACAACACAGCAGGCTCATGGAGGAAGGTGAACATCGCCATGTCTTCAATTTTGTCAAACTTAGGTGGGTTCTGAGGGTGTACATCACACTCCTTCACTGTGACAGTCTGAACATAGAAATAGTGGGTGTCAGTACACTGTTGGTAATCACTTTCAAACATTAAAAGTATCTTTTGTCAAAGAAGCTAATTGCCTTTATATTACATGTTCTTTAACCCACCATTACAGCATATTGGAGTGCACTACTGTAGGCAGTACAGGATCACACAGTAATGCCTGTTTTTCTTGCTACTTGAGTCTCTTGCTGTATATTGTTGCTCTGACGTGTATAACTTTGGACAATTTAGCTAGAGTCTTCTCCTCGCTCACCACTAGATGTCTTAGGAAACTAGTTGGGCAGTTATGCCTCCCAACTTACTAACCTTCCCCTTCTCAGTTTCAGCAGTGACTTTGTCTCCCTCGCGGCTGACAATGGATGCCTTAACATACTCTTCATCATGGTCAGGAACGAAGCATTCCTTCTTCATGTCAAAGAGACGAGTCTGGGCCTCCAGACGCTCCTTGTCTGACTTCCTCAGGTACGGGGCTGCTGCCCCAAACTCTTTCATGGCAGCATCACCCATTTTTCACCTTGTCTACAGAAGAAGTTCAGTTACAGTTCAGTCATGTTATGTATTAAGCACTAAAATATTTCAAGTGCTATTATTAAATCAATGATATAATAATTTCTTAATTTATCATGTTAATGATCTCACATCATTTTTGTTTTTAATTTGTATACTACTCCAGCATATTCAGAAATAAGTAGTACTGAAATGAGTTAGACCTAAATTTTTACTGCTGAGATGCTCTTACCTTACCAACCTCGACTGAGAAGACTGAGGTGCAGTGGTCCTGAGGAAAGAAATAATACCAACAGATGATACATGTTCATAGTTTGTGCAAGCACAGACAACACTTTGGTATAATGACTTAGCTGTTGATACATAAGTCTTTGTCCTCACATCTTACCTTGAGATAGAATGGCGACCTATTGGGGGTTTGACCAAGTGTTCTCTTTATAAATGAAGCCCCTCTGCCAAATATGGAGGAGTATTTCAGGGACCAAGAATGTTATTATGTCTGTGCTGGGTTGGGGGTACGTGTAGGGAGGGGGTTAATGAGTGGTGTAAAGCAATATAGAAATCAGCGGGCCAGAGTCTTATCAGTGATGGGGTCTACTGGCTGCGCCATATTAGGAGCTCCATGCAGTGCTGTGATTAATCATATGTACCTTTAAGCACCCAGGGGACGGGAACTCCATCTTTAAATAGTCAAGGGGAGGAATTCTTCTGTCATCAACCCGAGAGTGTGCTTCTGCTCTAAGAACAATGCACTGCATGTTAAGCATCAGTAGCCGAACTTGAGACAGGAAAAACAAGAGCTACAATAATCACACCTGGCATAAAATATATTTATTATGTATTTTTAGATTCATATTGATGAGAAACTGTTTAAATCTTGTTAAATCTCACATTCATATGTTTCAAATAAATGTGAATGAGATGATATTGTGCTCAGCTCCAAGTTGTCAGTCTATTGCAGTTTTACTTATATTTGTCCTTGCATTGCATATCTTTATATAGCATTTTATTTTTTTTCCAAGTCCTTCCAAGCCCATTTTTTTCAAGCCCTGTCCTCGTATAACTTACATTTGTACTATGATGTCCAGGTATGTATATTATGAATTTATATTATAAAGATTTATTTTAGCCTAAAAAATGTTTTTGTTCGTTTTAAACAAATGGACACATTCATTAAAATCAAAAAATGAAAATGTGTTTGTCCAAAATCCAGACAGTATAGATTATGAAACTGATGTTGCTGCCACTTAATTGCCAAATGATAATTGAAAAGGTACACATGGTTCTGTTAAGGTTAGATTACATGAGTGCTTGCAATTTAAAAAGATGACATGTTAAAAATGAAATTTCCTATAGAATGACATAGAAGCCAATACAGGTTATCCACACTGCTTTGCACAGTAGCAGAAAAATATTTCAAACAGATGATTCAAATTCTTGAGATGACTTACACTAGCAGAGCTCCACAAACGTAAACTACTGGTATCGTTACATAAACAAAAAGTAAGATAGAGTATATATCTTTGGGGGATATTTTAGAAAAGTATGCTAGGCAAGGGTCTCAATTACCCAGAGGGCTTAAGTGGAGTTTGAGTGTGACATTGGTAACATATTGTTTAAGTTATCATAGAATGGACTTTGCGGTAACATAAACAGCTATCAGATACCCAGTGGGCCAGTCTAAATAAAGAACATTAGTCTGTGAGATTAACCAGGCGACAAGTGTCAGGCATCACAGACTGAGGTCTGCCACAGGTGACATGCTTTAAATTCGCAATAATGATGGCACACAATGGGGGGCTGCGCAGGGCTGGGCCACTCAGACGTAATCCAATGTGATGCCAAGGTCACTGTAGAAGCCTTCTCCCATTATCAGCCAGTGAAAGCTGGCCTCTCAGCCATAGTCCTGTTGACATGGCATTGTGTCTTTGAGGACAAAGATAACTGTGTGAAATTCCTGCAGTGTACCCCACACTGATTGAGGAGAACAGACAGTGGGGGCAGGGGGCTTTCAGGGTCCAGCCTATATCCAGGATCTAGGATCAACTGTAGCAGACGGTGGGCTTTTACACATAAATAAAAGGAGAGTGACAGGTATATCCTGCAACTCATAACATTTTTATGGTCCATTTAAAATACCAGCCTTTGTGGAGTCTGCGTTTGAGCTGCTTTGGCTGCTTTGTCATAATGCTGTCATCCTGAGAATTTGGCCCATCAACAGTTGATGACATGTTTAAAATCTATGCCTTCAAATGTAAGCACAAGCCCCCTGTGCCACACACTAATGATGATCATGTCAAATGAACTGATTTGTCACCATGCATGTTTTGTTCATTTTAATTTTCCTGCACGGTTACATTCAATTCATTGCCTGAACGCACCATTTATTCATTGTTTCCATTAAAATAATTACAACTGCTGTTAAGAGTATAATGCATGGTCCGTCACTGGCAACAATAATCACAGCCCCTTTAAAGGTTATGAGATAAAAGGAGGGTCAACAACTGCTGACAAGTGGTGAGATTATTTCCATTCTGATAACTTCCACAGCCCTGTAACTGACAGCTGGTGTCAGGGTGCCAAATAGAAGTGAGAGATTCCATGCCCCTGTTAAAGACAGTGAAGATAACACTAACCTAATGTCAAACCTCCGCTCATTAAAGGAAACGTAATTAGTTTGAAATGCTGTAAATAGATCATAGAAAAATCCATATTGCCACCCAGTGTATACTGAATTCATTTTGAAATGGAGACAATATGTTCACAGTCCTATTCTTTGTTAAGCTGTAGTTAGACTTGGATTTTTCATCATGTGTTTGTGAGCTGTTTCCCCTATGAGCTTCTCACAGGTGTCTACTCTTTCTGTTGTTACACTGACTGTCTTGTCTTTTTTTTTTTAACTCATGTCACATGTTAAAGCATCCAGTCATCTGCACTCATACTGAAGTATGTAAAGTATGAATGTATCCCTGAGTATAAAAACACCAGTGCTATAAATTATTTAAACAATTTTTCGTACTTAATATATGGAGTGACTTTATAGGAATCTATTAAAGTTGTAATTTTTTTTTTTTTGATCACCGAAGGGTTCATTTTGAAGTAGTAGTTCTCTAGTTTCTTGTTTTTCTTTTTTATATTATCATTTCGAATTTTTTTCATTTCATTTTTGTGTGTTTCTGCACTGCACTTGATCACCTGTGAATCAAACAATGTCCAGTAATCTGATATCTGGTTCAAAGTTTCTGTAGTTGGCGCTCTTTTTTTTTTTTTTTTTTTTTGTCTGTTCAGTGATCATGGCTATCACTGATCATGCTAACTAAGCAGTTGTTCTTCTCTTCATTCCAAAAAAAACCCACTGTTGCTGCTGCAACAAATGTAACTCACAGATGTACCAGGAACAGTGTTTAAAACATCAACTGTAAAAGTCTTCATGAACTGTGGATTGATTGAATCATTAAATTATTGTGCAGTGTAATGTCCATTTCTACATGAAAATGTCACAGTTTATTAATTTAGCTCATTAGCTAGGATTCTTAGGAAAGTTTATAGTTCCTGCTTATAGTTCCAACATATGTCATTTGTTTGAAAATGCACACATACTATTAGTCATGTCGATAATACTCAATACATATGTGGCCTGCCTTTCTAATCTTTGTTATGAATGTGTTTTTCTCTAGTTGATCGATACCTGCTTGTCTACTCAGGGAGTTAAGGATGGCTTGACGTGTAATAAGAGAAGTGACAGGGCTTCCAGTTCTCACACAAAGGCTGTCTGGGGCCCCCTCCTCCTACCTTGAATCAGTGGATCAGTCTCCAGCAGCAGCAACACTGCCTGAGCCTGACAGCTTCTGCAGCAAGGAACTACAACCAGAAGCAAGGCAAAACCTCTAGCACTAGACAGGTAAGAATAGTACTCCTGTTTGAAGAGAAAGTAATTTCTCTCAGTGTTTCAACTTTAAATGATTGTACTCAGAGTCTATTTTAGTAAATTAAAGTACCTGAAAAATGAATAGCATTAACCCAGCTTGTAATGCTGATCGTCTAATCTATCCATCAACAATCCTTAAAATATGTAGGAAGGGCTGCATTTGGGCAGGACCACATATGTGCTGTCAGATTTTACCAATGTGTATTTTGAACTGAAAAATAAATGCAATACAATGCAGGGTTTCAAATGATACACACCAAGTCTATAAAGTATAGAGATCTATAAAGATAGAAATGTTTTGTTAATTTTTCCTGAGAATATGGATTAGATATTTGAATGGTGATTCTCTGAAATCCATCCTAGTCCTTTGGAGGAACAGGCAGAGTTGCTGTTGGACAGGGATTCATGATGACCAGCTGCAAGTGATTATGCATGGCATTATGAGAGGCCTGAGTATGAGCACTGGTTTACTGCTGACCTTGAGGCCTTGGCTCTTGTGCTTTCTTCAACACTCTATTTTGAGAACAAGAGATTTGTTTTATCTCTCTCTATTTTAACTATTCTCACCTCACCTGTCCAATTCTTAAACCCTCTGCCACACCCCTTCATCTGGCCTTTCTGCTTAGGCGTAACCCCTCTACTGTTTCCTTCTGTCTCAGTTCTTATCCCTGTGCAAATGTCAGACATCATATTTGATGTGAGGTCATCTCAGTCAGTCTCACCCAGCAACACTGAATTCACCTTAACTGAAAACAAAGAAACTAAGTTGCATTACACTTCTGTTTACTTCAATTCACTGATGGTGGTATTTTATTAATTAAAATAGTCGATGACTGCTAAATTGAATAAGTTATTGAATAATTAATATTGAGCTGCTGATATCTTTTTTGACTGTCCATTATTGCTGTAAGTACCCGACTGCTTGTAATTTGGATTAAGTTATGTGAAATGTGGTATTTCTTTTATAATGCTATATTTGCTCACTCGTTAAGTTCTAAATAAATAAATAAATAGGATACAACATTGTGCAACAGCTTGATGAGATTTTATTAAACACTACAGGAGGTGAGCAGTGATACTAGAAGGGAGAGATCTACTGCACGCAGCAGGCATAAGAATTTCTGAAGGGTCCAATGCTTCACTCTTCATCAAACCCTTTCTGCGGTGGGAGGGGATGTTGGGGAAAAAAGAAAAAGAGAAACAGCTGTTAAGTTTTTAGATTAGTATTGTTTTAACAGATTAGTATCACCTATCAATATATTCAGTAACAGAATACTAACTATGAAAAATTGGAAAGCAAGCAAAAATCTATATATCAGACATGTATATATTATAGAGTTAAAAGCAGCCAAAAGAGGGCAGCATGTGTTAGGGTGAGATGCTGGGTACAGTCTGCACAGTACATGTTACTGACCTTTGACCCCACATCACGGCTCTTGGCACGCATCTTGTTGACCTGAGACTCAGCGATGTCAGCTCTCTCCTCGGCCTCGTCAAGCTCATGCTGCAGCTTACGGAACTTGCCAAGATGAGTATTGGCCTGTTCCTCCTGTTGAAGTGAAACCAAATGTATATAGCTCCACAATACCAAAGGATGAAGCTTCATGAAGACTACTCATATTCACACTTACAGCCTCCTCAGCACTCCTCTTGTATGCTTTGACCTTCAGCTGCAGCTTGTCTACCAGATCTTGGAGTCGAGCAATATTCTTACGATCCTCCTCAGTCTGAAAATATAAGAAACAAGGTAGGTCGTACAGTTTATTTCTTGAAAGAAATGCAACCATGTTTGGTTAAGGATCAAGGAAGGTACAAGCTACAGACCTGGTAGGTGAGTTCCTTGATGCGGCGCTCATATTTACGGATGCCCTTCACAGCATCACTGCTTTTCTTCTGTTCCATTTCCACCTCATTTTCCAGCTCCCTCACCTGGCATTTAGAGTATTCAGTGGTGATGTCTTACAATTTAAAATTACTTACATAACTGCTGCACATAATGTATTAGGGGTCAAAATACTCACCCTGGCCTCAAGCTTCTGCACCTGCTTCTTTCCACCCTTCATGGCGATCTGCTCCGCCTCATCCAGACGATGCTGCAGGTCCTTGATGGTTTGCTCCATGTTCTTCTTCATACGCTCCAGATGAGCGCTGGTGTCCTGCTCTTTCTTCAGCTCCTCTGCCATCATGGCAGCATCAGTAATGGCCTTTTTGGCCTTTTCTTCAGCATTTCTGCACTCCTGCACAGCCTCCTCTACCTCAGTTTGAAGCTGAGCTGTGTCACCCTCCAGCTTCTTCTTAGTGTTTATCAGGCTGGTGTTCTGCCCATTATACATTGCATTGTTAGGCAAGTCATTATACTTTACAGTGAAGGAAATGGGGAAAAAAGCATAAAACAGCAATGAAAAAACAGAAATTTAACCATAAGTGACAGACGCACCTGTGAGTGCAGTAGCTGCACCCTCTCAGTGACATCCAGCAGTTCTTGCTCTGCAAGTTTGCGTCCTCTCTCAGTTTGCTCTAAAGCAGACCGGAGTTCCTCCAGCTCAGCTTGCATCAGATTGTTGCGTCTCTCAACAATGGCAATGTTCTCCTTCAGATCATCATTGGCACGAAGAGAGTCATCCAGCTGAATTTGAGAATCCTTAATGGAAAACATTGGCCACATTCTTAGTTACAATCACATTTGAAGTAGAAACCATAGAAACACCCAAAAAGTGTTTTTGTTTTCTAATTTACCTTCAGG
>OMKZ01050579.1:0-15885 GCA_900302535.1 Neoniphon sammara | reverse complement strand
ACTCTTTTCATGTATGTAGAGTAAGAGTTATACAGCTGGTCAGTGGTGGGTGGGGGGATAATGAAAAAAAACAAGCCAAAAGTCACAGCTTTAATGCAACTTAGTTGGTCAAAAAACACATCTGTACTGGAGAGAAAGAGAGAGAGAGAGAGAGAGAGAGAGAGAGAGAGAGAGAGAGAGAGAGAGAGAGACTCCTTGGTTGGTAGGTGGTTGCTATAGACGCTTGGTACGTCACATACAGGAACAAGATCAAACTACTTCCGGGGCAAACACTGACCGCGCTTCCACGTGAACTATTAAAGTGTGCAAAGTGAGTAAACAGTTTTATTTATGAACCTTAGTTTATCATTTCTTCAGAAATCACAGTGCAGTCTAATTGTTTATTTTAATTTCTATGTTGGTAAATGTTAACGTTTGCTAGTTGGCTTCTCGAAAGCTAATGCTAGCTAGCTCCAATTTGGTGTCTAACACTGATGTACAAGGAGGACAGGGTGAAATAAGTAAAAAAAATCTTGTAACGTGCTTTTAGCTGGCAGTGCTGTCATTTTAGCTTTTTACTCCTGCAGTTGCTGCTTTTGGCGAAGCATGTAGCAAGAAAATTGACCTGCTTCGTAGCCTTAAGGCTACTTCATGATATCAGTTATCTAGTGAAGTGCATGTACAGTGGGGCTGAATGCATGATCATTTATGCCTTCGTGTGTAAAACTACGTGTATTTTATATTTGATTTCAGACGGATTCCGATGAGGACGTGATCTTTGTTCTGGACAAGTCTGTACTTAAGTCCAGTGACGAGGTTGCCATTGACCAGGTACTCATTTGTATGATCAGAGATCATTTTGAGTGGCAATCACTTGTGTTCTCAAACTTGAGCTAGTTTGACCTGGCTAATGGATACTGACACAAAGACAGATACACAATACATGACACATGAGGTGTAGGACTAACCATAATAAGACACACTAAACATGAACAAACAACTTTAAAAGTGTACTTTAAAAGCCGAATAATCGCTCGGTTGTGGCAGTAGTGAGTGTATTGATGAGTATGCAGCTGTACAGTAGACTGGTGTACCAGAGGCTTCCAGTGATGAAGACCTGCCAGGGTAGCAAAAGCACAGAATATGGCTAAAAATGACGTACAAACATAAAATGTGCAATCACAACTCGGTTGATAGATAACTAGAAAAACTAATGTCAGTGGATACACACAGAGTACAACATTAAGCATTATCATTAAGCATCACATTGTATTATCGCTCTGGTCCTGTGCATTTTTAATAAACATTTACTACACTGTAACACAACCTCTATGGCCCGTCTCCTGCAGGCAAAACGATTAGCCCTGCAGAAAGACATTGATCGGGAGTCCCAGCCCAACCAACGAACCAGACTTTTGGTTAGTGTCTGCTGTTCTCTCAATTACACACACACACACACACACACACACACACACACACACACACACACACACACACATTCTGTATATATGTACATATACACGTTTGTCATCTTTGATATGCTTATTCAATCCCTGAGAAAGGTATTTTTTCTCATTGATTATAATTCTCTCACCAGGCACGCCAGCAGAAGTTTCCTGTGGAGATTCCAGAGGGCAAGGTGAAAAAGATGGAGGTTGCTGAGGAGGATGAGGAGAGTGTGAAGCAGACTCTTGTAAAGAAAGAGAAGAAAAGCAAGACAGACCGAGCCGCTGCCCCTGAGAGGGAAGACAGTTGTGCTGATGAGGGGAGCCTAGGAGCAGTGACAAAGAAAAAGAAAAAAAAGAAGAAAGGTGAGACAAAAGTTAAAGTAAAAGAGTCTTCAAACTGGGATGGAGGTGGAGAGAAGCCAGAGAATGAGAAAAAGAAAAACATTGTGAAGAAGAAGAAACAGCTGACTGAAGAGCAAAATGAAGGGAAAACTGCAAAGAATTCACTAAAGGAGGAAGAAGATGTGAAAAATAAACAAAGAAAACAGAAGAAAAAAACAAAGTCTATACAGTTTGAGCCCAAAGAAGAAATTGTACAGGAAGAACAAGTAAAGGATAATATTCTAAAGAAAGCCAAGAAGCGAAAGGCCAAGGCTTTGACTATAGGCACAGAAGAGACTGAGGAGCAAAGTAAAGAAAAGAAAAAGGAATCTACTAAGAAGAAACAGAAGAAAACCTCTGAACCTACAGAGGAAGGAGAGGATAGACCAAAGTTAAAGAAAAAGAAAGCTCAAATAAAATTGGCTGAGAATGGAGACAGGTTAGTAGCACCAGAGGAAGAGACCGGAGTGGTTGAGGAAGTAATTGTGAAAAAGAAGAGAAAAAAAGAGGCCAAGACCGAGCTTAAAGCTGAAAATAAAAACAAGGCAGAAGAAGCAGGAACAGAGGAGATCCAGCACAACACCAAGAAGAAGAAAGCAGGATTGACACAGGGCAGAGATAAGCCTGAAGCTGTGAATAAGGAGGAAACAGAAGAGAAAAAAACGAAATCCAAGAAGAGAGACAAATCCATCAACGGTGTCATCTTAGCAGAAGAAGAGAGAGAGGTAGAGAGCAAAAAGAAAAAGGAAATTAAAGAGAAGAAGAGGAAAGCTTCTGTGCAGGTCAGTGGAGGGGAGACGGAGCCTAAGAAGAAAAAGAAGAGCAAGAAGGTGAGCTCAAAGGGAGAGGAGGAGGAACCCTTAATAAAGCATGAAGAACCTGAGGAGGAGGTGCAGAGTGGGGAGGCGCCGGCTGCAGTGGCTGGTGACACAAACAGCAAGAAGAAGAAGAAGAAAAAGAACTCCTGTGAGATACAAATAAAGGTGGAGAGGGGAGAAGAAGCAGAGGATGGTGCTGAAACGAATGCAAAGAAGAAAAAGAAGAGGAAGGAGATCAAGCTAGAGCAGGAAGATGAAGGGGTGAGTGAGTGTGGTCAGAGGTTAACAACACGATGCTCAGATGTTTTGTTGGTGTGGGAAGTCACCCTCGGTTATGTTGTCTTGTTTCAGGTGGCCCCACATACAGATGTGGTCTTTTTGTCTGAGAAAACTGGAAACACAGATGAGGTGACCATCAACCAGGTACATGTCGAAATCAAATACATCTCCATAATTTAACAGATCTGTTTTGACTGCTAAGATCTTATGTCCTTGTTCTAAGCCATTACGGTCCTAAATGTGTTATTCTTGTCATATCACTGTTATGCAATATGTCCTTGATATGAAATCAGTGGATAACTGACTTTATTTTTACATGATTCTTTGCTCTTACATATACAGTATTTTCAGAGGCAGTTTCAAAAATCTTGTGCATTGCTCTATGTTGTATTTGCTGTCTCTTTAATTGCCATTCTTTTCTCTGTAAAGCACTTTTTAAATGCTTTGTCAATCTTAAGTGGGCTGTGGTTTACAAAAAGGAAACACTAGTAGTCGTAATTCACTAAACCAGCTGCTTTTTGTCATAGGAAAGAAGACTGGCTCTACAAATGGAGATTGACAAAGCATCTCAACCTCAAAAACCAGCTAAACCTTCGGTTGGTGTCCACAAATAAAACAGTCTATCTTGGAAAGACAATAAAACAATCTAATCTGCCACTGACTTGTTTCTGTGGTGTGCTTAATTTCTAATCGATATATTCCCAACATCTGTGCTCCTCAGGGCTTCGGCCAGTGGAGCACCGCCCAGTTCAGCAGCTCTGAACAGCAGCAGAAGTTCCTGCGGTTGATGGGTGGCTTCAAAAAGAGCTCGCAGCCCAATGGAGCCGGCACTGGACAAGTAAACATGGCACTGGGCAAGGAACAGCAGCAGAACCTGCAGCAAGCACTTCTGGGAGAGTTTGAGCGTGCTCAGTCACGCCGAATGGACTTCAGCAACAGGGGGGCAGGACTCGGCTTTACAGCACCATCCAATAAGAAGTTCTCCATTGACATCAATGCATGTCGATCAGTCCGCTTTGATGATTGATCAAAGTAGGAGATTTTATTAGACGTGAACAGACGTGTGTATTGTTGAATGGAAGGTGTATTTATGTGTTTTTATGTAAAACTTTTTGCTCACATTGTGTGGAGAACTCAATCTCCTCTGTGCTCAGACCTGAAGCAACACTGGTTTATGAACTGCCTGTGAAACTTAAAACATAAATACCAGAGAAGCTATGTGTACATATTAAATGTTCTCAAAGTTGACATAAAAATATGTCAGAAGGACTGGATTTTTTTTCCTTAAACTTTGGAGCTGGGGCACCAAACCCAGGCTAGACTTGAGTCTTACATGTTCTTCCCTTTGTGGCATCAAGCCCTCAAGATACCTCATGCACCATGGGTTAGCAATTATACTGGGATTGTCTAAATAGTTAATTTTTTTTCCTTATTCCCTAAGTTTTGCAGACTTTTCCAGAGATGCAAATGGGAGTAAAAATGAGGTGTGTGTGATTGGATGGTGGTATGTCACCAAATTTTCTTGTCATGGGTAAACGTTATGAGGTTATGTGGGGAGAAATTGGTTGTAAAATAGAGGAATCTACTGAGCTTTCATTATTCACTCCAAAAACCATCATCAGTCTGGATGACAAGAGGGGAAAGTTGGGTCAGGGGCTCTGGTAGTCACTTTATTTCAATCTTGCACACGTCATCAGTTATAAAGACAATAACAGAAAAAGGAAAGGCAAAAGGAAAATAACATTGCTCCTTGTCTGTTAGAGGGTCATACTCACTGATTTTTGATAATGCGCTTCAAAAAGAAAGGGCACCTTTAACTATCTTGGGTTGTACTTCAATATTCCGTCTCTTAGCTGTCAAAATTATGATTATTGAACATAAGGCTCACTTATCAATCACATTCATTTACCTCAACTAAAGGCTGGATAGGAATCAGGAAAAACAAGCCTCAGAGGATCCAGTTATCTTTCAACCACGTTATTTTGTTTCCCCATTATCATGATCGACCACCTCTATGGACCATGTGCACAAACAAGTTGGCTACATAACTACTGTTCTCAGTCGATTGCAGAGAGTAGCTCTAACTATTCAGCAATTTTTGTCCTCTTTGTTTCAGACAAAAATTTCTGCAGTGTGCAATATTCTGTCTGGTTCCAAAATTCAAAGTGTTTATTCACCTTTTCTCTACATGACATGTAATTTGGATCTATTTAATGTCTAACTTTCAGCGAATGCATTTATGTAACTAGGAATCAGCACTAACTGCTTCAGCCTGCCAGCAGGCTTCTGAGCTAATGTTTGCCATGAAACTTAATGGGCTTCACCAAACTGAGCTACTATATGTGAAGAAAAAAATACTTCTGTGCTACCTCTTACTTTGCTATTATATTTGCTGAATTTTTAAAATGTTAGGTAAGAAACAGTTATCTCACTTTTAGATCAGTTTGGTTGTTGCATCATAACATCCTGAGTTAACTGTTTTCTTACAGTTTTAATCAGGTTGCCATCTTGGACATTTTGAAGACCCATTTTTTCAACATGTAACTATGCTAGAGAACTGCTGAAATGCAATGCTTAAACTTTGCTTGTACATCAGAACTTAGTTTTTAAAACTGCTTTAAAAACAGTAAATGTCTTGTTTATAATATAACCTGACAGAATTTTACAGATAATATGACACTGCTTCCATGTTTTCAAGCTGTCAAAAATGGATGGCAATACAATTGACTGAGGGACAGAAAAAATGTGACAATATCAAACCAAGAAGTAGCCAAGAATATGCACGTGATCCATTCTTTCAGATCTACATGTCAGACAGGGTTCGGAGGCTGCTCGAGGAGAGATGTCTGTGTGAAGGGGAGAGGGGAAGCTGTGTGTTCCTTGTGGAAGAGAGAGAAGTCACAGGGCTCAGGTGCCTGCTGCAGCCGTCTCATGCCTGCAAATACTCTGGCTGCACCCGCGCCACTTTGCGGAACTCTTTGGCATGTGTTCTTGGGCACTGCATCTCACACCAGCTGATGGGCACCATCTGGGCACCTGGTTTACAGGGAAGGCAAATTTAGCACACATGGAATCACAGAGACAACTGAAAACTGGAGAGAACATAGCTAAAAAATTGAGATCAATAGAAACGGCAATACTTCTCACAGAACATGTCCCATTGCTATCTAAAACAATGAAATTGAACCCAGAAAATAGGCACCAATTATTGTTTTCTTTAAGTCCTAGACTCAGAAGTCTCAGTCATGTTATATGACTTTATTTATTTAATCAGGTGGTTTGCAATTTACCAATCAGAATATCCAACTGGAGTAGTGGATGTGCGTATGGGACACATCTCTCTTCTGTTCTCTGCCTGTTGTGCCTCTGAACAAATGACTCAGCAATCATGGCTTTCTCAGGGTGAAATGTTAAGATGTGCTTTCTCTAGGCATTAAATGCTATGTGAAATTATATTAATTATTTATGAAAGAATTGAGCATCCTCGTTTTTGCACTCCCAACCACTGCCACCCCTAAAAATCTGTATTATTTAGGCCAGATGTCTACTCCATTTCCATGTGCAAGATGCTTGTGGAAACAGTAGTAAATCAGAACTGGCAGCTTTTTATGCAGGCAGCTTTGCTGCTTATTTTAGGAAAGCTAATGACAGTGTCTTTACTACAATAATGGAATACTGGTACAGAGAAAGTTTGTCTTTTAAAGCTAATTTTCATATTGTACTGGAATAAATAGACTTGATAAAAGGTAGGAAAAATGATATTGGAGTTCTAAAATATGACGGCTTGCTTTGGAAAAAGATTAGCAGATATATTAAGTATACACATTTTGTAGATATTACAAATGCTTAATATTGTTGTCACTGTGCAAATGACTGCACTTATTTCTCCTCCACATTTATTTGAACAATAGCTCCTGCACCACCTTGTGTTGAAACAGTGGCATATTTATGAATGCTGTAAAAGCACTTACAAATAAAATGTATAATTATTTATTATTATTAATGCAATGTTGTTACCTTTTTTTTTCAGAGAAGTCTTCTCTAATAGAGGAAACGTCTTACCTGCTTCACTGTGTGCCACCACCACCCCCAGCTCGTTCTCTGCAGTAGTCAACAGGTAGTTAGACTGCACATCACCCAGAGAAATCTGATATCACGAGTCAAGGATCAGCAGCACAAAGGAACACACAAGAGACAGTCATACCACAGACAGTGAATCAGACATCACCAAGATGGGTTTCTGGAAAGCCTTTACCAACTGAAAGATCAAATCAAAAATGCTAAAAACATAACTGGTAATAAAAACACAACAGTTATTCCTCCAACCCCTCATTTCTCCCCTAGGAATGATTCAATACCAAATCATTCCCATGATAAGTCACACCCTGTGACCTTTTTAGGTGGTCATTTTGTTAACTGTACTTCAGTTGCTCAATTTCAGGGGAAAAATGCAGTTGTAGCATCCAAAGCATCACTGAAATACTCTTTACAGTTACAATTACAGTTAGTATTTGGCAGACGCTTTTATCCAAAGCGATGTACACATGAGATTTCAATACAACACAAGCAAGGTACTAGTTGGAGACACTTAGGTTAAGGATACCACTTTCGCCAGGACAATGTCACCAGGTCTGAAGCTTTTGTATGTTTCCACCTGTAAACAATGAAATGGAAAGGTTAACTTTAACTGTGACATTTCAGTTTCATAAATAAACAGGCTGCATGAAGGTAAATCATTAACTCAAACATACCTTGTCTTTCTCTGTTGCTCGCACATCTTCTTTTCTGCAGAGTCAGAGAGAGCGAGCTTACTATGGATACTATGCAACACAATAGCCTCACTATTTAGTTTATTAGTTTCTTTAACAGGGGCCATGCACAGCACAACTGTTGGGCCAGAGTTAGCTTAGTAGCTAATTTGCATCTGCAGTCCCTTGGAGTTAGAAAGACTATTGCATATAGGCCTTTAGGTTTTTTGGGATTACCTGATAGTCCCTCTGAAGCGGTCCTTCAGTGGTGTTGAGCCCACATAAAGGATGTGCACCTTGGCAAACCTGGGGTTAATGCTGGTCACCTGTCCAATCAAAGAATAGCAAAGCTCAACACACAACACCGTTATCAGACCTGGGATTAACTGTTTTCGCAGCTCTAGTTATCAGTTAATTAGATCAGCTAGTTGTGGAATAATATAATCTGAATAGTGTCCAAATGTTTTTCTACTAGCAGTACGATCTGGCTTTCTGTGACAATACACTAATTGTTCAGTGACTGTGTCAAGATGGGTTTTGATGTTCGGTAGCACTGCTGATTAAAAACTAAACGTCTAACAAGAGCTACAGTTTTATGCTCTTATTGACACAAGATTATCACCTAATAAATCACTGAAGGCTCCCCTGTTCTGCACTCTAGTAGTGGTTACGTCTTGCTCTGTCAGAAAAATGTGCATCTTATCAGCAAAACTTACAGATTCTTTTCCCAACTCTTGCCTCAACTTGCCCAACTCCACAGTATTAAGATTAGTGTGCTTTGTTCGCAAGTGTGCAAAAAACATCTGAAATTTGACTTTTTGGAGAGTATGTGCAACACATGGATAAAATGCACCAAGTGGCTGAAGGCTGACTCATACCTTACAGGTGACTATTGCGCCAACATCTGGCAGGAGCTGCGTTTCTGTTTCCCTCACCACTGAGATCACCGGTAACTGCAAAGAAATGCAAACACCAACATAAATGTACACACACAAAGACACACATAATCTGGTGAGTTGTGATTTCAGCTGAACAGCCAGAAGAAAAGACCTGTTACACAAGCATAATGCAGATTTCTTTTGAGGCACTGAACTAACCTATTATGGTTAAGTCATGTTTCCAAAATTTGTGCAATACAAGTATTTTTGCATTCCAGCATGCCCTTTCTGTTACAGCTGTGACTCTCTCCTTTACATGACCCCTCACCTCCTCTCCCTCGTTTTTCCTCAGCACATAGCCTGCTAGTGAGGAGTATATGTAGCCGTGTCGGAGGTACACGCCTGTGCCAGGAATACAGTCTTCTGTACTGCATAGCTTGTCACCTGGATACAAACAAGAGGATAAAGACCAGGGCAGTGAAAGAAAAACCAAAAGAGGGAGCTACTAAGCAGGGGAAAGTAAAAACAGCTAGAAAGGACTAAAGTGGGCTAGATGTCCCATAGACATTTTACATGATGTACCCAGTATTTCAGCTTGAGACTCTGTAGAACATGTTTATATATGAGGAATGAGAGTAAATTTAAATTAAGACAGAGTAGTACCCTTCCTTCTCTGTAGCTTATATTAAGCCTATAATTACCACCTGCTCCCGTAGAGTTACTGATCTAGAACCACTCAGCAGGTCGCTTTGACCACTTTTTCTGTATGACTGTGTTACATAAAAGCCTGTATCAGTGCGACTGACACCTCTACTGTCTACAACTTTTCTCTCCACTAAAATATAATTATTTACACAGCCCATCATGCAACATTCCTGTGTGAACTAAGTTTGCTACTAACTGTTAATTGTTTAAAGCCTGTTGATGCTGGCAATAACACTGCTCATTATGAAGGACACCTGCAACACAATGAAAGTGATGATTTCTCATGGTTGACAGGAAGAGTGAAACAAAACAAGTGAGAAATGGAATGCTAGGCAGTGCTGTCCCGCCTGGGGCGATGGGCAGGGCACGTCAAGAGGCTGCTGATGAACCCTGCCTTGAAAAGTTAGGAGTCAACAACTTACAGATAAACAGTGATATAGTCCATACCCAACTACACACTTATTTTTCTTGGACTAATGAGATACTGGGCCCCAAAATACATGCTTAATCTTGTATTAAACCGGTATATCCGGTCGTGGCAGCTGTTTCATCAAATAAAACTAACAAAATACAGACAGTATTTGACAGGAACGAATCGAGCGCATGGGAGCTAACTTCAATGCGAGCTGGTTAGCTGGTCACATCACACGCGCACGTTTCTCGCCGTTTTATCGTAGTTCAACTGTTTTCTAGCAAAATGGCGGCACTAGCACAGATAAAGAACTTATTACACAACAAGCTGTGTCCTTTGAGACAACATCAGAAGCAAATACATACACAAAACTACGGGACTCACCTGGAACACACAGCTTCATGGGCGACATGTTTTCAAGAAGAGCAGATCGTAAGCCAATTGGCTGGGACGTAGTGTCGGAGTCGATTTTGATTGGCTGTTCATATGGACGGCTCAATACGCCATGTTTGTTGAGGCACGCTGATGACCTTACCTGAAACTCCTTAGGATCACAATATCCACGAGTTAGGATAAGAGAATGGATAAGTAGGAGACAGATGATCGATCCCAAACCAAAACTATAGGGAGTTACAATGTGTCTATGCCTAATCAATGCCATTTATATTATAGTTTATATTGACGTTATTGTATTTGATGGCAGTTTTACATCTCCTGCAGTGTAAATATAACATTTCTGTAATTGTGATCGTCATGTGATAACTGTGTATTATCCATGTACAATTTAGTATAGGATTACCATAGTTCATATTGGTATGGTTTTGCACCTATCCATACCATGTGACTCACAATGAAGGAAGACAGCAAACCAACAGGACTAGCTGAAAACTTGATGTAAAATGATTTGTCAGACACTGGTAAAAGATTTAGTCATATAATGTCTCTTAACATTTATTAATTTCACTCAATGCCACAGCAAACAAAAAAATCAGCAGTGCAGAGCATATCAATTTGCCCTTTTGACAATAGCCAGTGTTGTCTTGGTGTTCCCACTGAGCTAAATCTACAGGGAGTGGAAATAGGAATATTTGGAAAAGCTTTACAAGGTCTATGTTTGATCCTAATTGCTGGTCCCTACTTTGCATTTTGGTCAGTGGTTATCATAGTCCATATTACAGTTGGTACCCACTGTCTAATATTGAAAACTAGTTTCAATCCCTTAGTATGTAACAAAAGTATAGACTAATCAAACATTGGATTGTACTGTTTTGTGTGTGTAACTGAAATGCATGAGCACATTGTGTACAGAATGTCTGCCGATACTTAAAGGTGATGATACATAAATGACCTTGCTTTCACTTTTTAACTGAACAGCAAATGTTTGATCTGTACTCCAGCTCAGCTAGGTGATAAGGTGCCTATTTCTTGGCCTTGCCCTGAGCAGCCACAGCTTCCATGGCCTTCTTGACCGTCTCCTCATCTCCCAGGAACTGCATGGGCCCGAGGGGCTTCAGGTTCTTGTCCAGCTCATACATGATGGGGATGCCTGTGGGCAAGTTTAGCTCCATGATGGCCTCATCTGACATACCTGGAAAAAAAATCACAGATGTGCAGAGCTTTTAACACATTTGTGTGCATAGGCCTTTCTTCTTTTTGGCCATTTATCTATTTAAAGGGATAGTTCATCCATTTTTAAAACAGTTTAAATTGGGTGTAATTTTCTGTTTATTTGAGGTGGCATAACACATGGGAATGTTGCCAAAGTTCAACAGTAATTTGAGCAAAAGTATCATACTTTTGTCTATGTCTACCTTGAGCACAAAATAATTACATGTGCATTTTATTTTTGAACAACACCTGAAATTCTAATGTAAAGCCTTGTTTGAGTTCCCTAACCCATCTCGATCCTCCCTCCCTCCCTCCTTCTAACGTACCCTCAAGGTGCTTGACAATGCCCCGGAGACTGTTGCCATGGGCAGCAATCAAAACCCTCTTCCCCTCTTTGATCTGGGGAACAATCTCTTCGTTCCAGAAGGGCAATGCCCGGGCAATGGTGTCCTTGAGACTCTCACAGCTAGGGAGCTGGTCCTCCGTCAGGTCAGCATAGCGGCGGTCCTACAATAAGACAGGAAGTCAATGCTGCTAACTGTAGTACAACAATAAGGGCACAAGAATAATGCATAATGTAAACAAGATGTTTGACTAAGAAAGAGAGAGAGAGAAGCTGTAGTTTCACCTTGCTTATGGTGTTATAGAAGTCATGGTCTGGTTCCATGGATGGAGGAGGAGTGTCAAAGGAACGCCTCCAGATCTTGACCTGGGCCTCTCCATGTTTGGCTGCTGTCTCTGCCTTGTTTAGCCCAGTCAGGCCGCCATAGTGGCGCTCGTTGAGGCGCCAGGTTCGGTGGACGGGGAGCCACATCTGGTCGATGCTATCCAAAACAAGCCACAGGGTGCGGATGGCCCGCTTCAGGACAGAGGTGTAGCACACATCAAATTCATAGCCAGCATCTGATGGGACGGCAGGAGAGAGAAATAAAAATCAACAAATAAATAAATAAATAAATGTGTGTGTGTGTGTGTGTGTGTGTGTGTGTGTGTGTGTGTGTGTGCGCGTGCTTGTGAAAATGGTTCATGAACAAGTGAGTGCAAGGTTGTGTATGTGACTGAATTATTTCATGGTGTTAAAGGGGAGAGACTACTTTTCCAAAGTAATTTCACCTCATTATATAAGAGTACATTGGTCTTCTATCAGCACTCATACATTTCGGCATTTTCATTTGTTTATTCATTGGCAGAGCGAGCTGTGCAACATTGGCACAGTGTGAGCTCTGCAGACTGGTCATGAAAGGACTTGTGAGAGCAGAGAAATCTCTGTCTAGTTTTCAATGGAGGGTGTGTCAGCTGCACAAGTGCGTGCAACCTTCCTGGAGGTTTATTTGTGAGTCAGGGAATGCCAACAAAAGTGTGTGTGCACACACAAAGGAATGAGTACAATAACTTGGAAGACCCTTCACTCTCCCCTTCACATAACCCTAAAAAATCCTGCACCATGAATAGCACAATTTTACATTGCAAACACCAATAATCTATACTGATAAGAAAGGTAACTTCACTTGGCAGCCTGGCCTGCTAATCCATTCTGTCCTGGGTCTGAATGACACTTCTTACACAAAACCTAGATAGGAAGTAGATATTTTGACATGAACAACTTGCAGTTCTTTGCCAACTTCAGATAATGATGCAATCTGTGAATTTCTTTTCTTTTTTTTTTCATTTTCAATAAGCAGTGTAAGCCTTCTAGAGAAACCCTAGATAAAAAAGAGGAGGTGTGTAAGAGACTGACATGATGAATGGCAAATTATTACTGAATTGATTTTACAGTATGAAGCCATAATTTGTGCAATACATAATTCATCCCATTGTCTCCTGGGTGATGATGTTCAAATATGCAAACTTAGAGGTCCTCCAAAAAGAACCTATTGTAGACAGATGATGTTATAAAGCCCAAAAGTAATGGCTATCTAGTTATAAAAATTTTTTAGGAACTGCTATAGAGGTACAGACATAGGCTTAATGGAACATGCGAGACAAAGTCATAATGTTTAGTCATGGATGATACAAGCTCTTTACCTCTGTAGAGAATGGGAAGTCCAGGGACATTCATGAAAATTGATAGCATTAAACTAAAAACGTGAATTCACCCAATTTAGAACACCATAGCTCGTCAAAGAGGTTAATTTGAAGACTGTTGTGTTGAAGAAATGCATAGTATTTTTGTTTAACTGAAAATTAGAGCACCATTGGACCATACAACATTGTTATTTTCCTCCCTCTCTCCCCTGCAGCTTGGCTCTGCTGGACTTGTCGCAGTGGCCTGGCTACCTGTTTTCACAGCCACCGGCATGTTGCATAATCATGGCTCGCTGGCTTGCAGTGGCTTAATCCAAAGACAGGAGAAAGGCTGATTATAGGCCCTGTGACATTATCTGATTGTGTATGAAAGCAGGATTTGAGCCTTCGTCACCTTTCAGGGCCTGTCCTCCCCTCTTCGCCTCCTCCTCCCCGGTCTCACTCAGGTCCGCGTCGAACCATCCGCAGAAGCGGTTCTCCTGGTTCCAGCAGCTCTCCCCATGGCGGATCAGAACCAGCCTGTACGCTGCCATCCTCACACCGATGCCCTCTGCGCTGAATTTCCGGGAAGTTACGGCTAAAGGACTTTTCCTGAACTGCGGAAAAAAACACCGCAAATGTGTCCCGAGTTCACTGTAGCTCCGTAGACGACTACAAAGGAGCTGATGGTGTATTGTAACCGGTATAATGATGGGACTGTTGCAGCGGGTTTGGTTTATAGAGTTGGCTGGTGCGTCCGAACTTGACAGCTCACACGACCCGAGCTCACTTCCTGCTGGGTTCCACCAATCACAGGCCGGGCTGTGGTCGCTAGAGGAGGAGGAGGGAGGCGGAGGATGCGCACAGCAGCACGTCCACACAGCCAGTACATCCTGCAGAAGAAATTTTTTGGAATAATTTTCCAGGCTAACGGCAGCAAAGAAAACCATATTTTGCTAATGGTGTCGTTTTATGTCTTATCAATAGATCAGTGATTTTCATATTTTGTTGATATTGCTCATCTTGAATGATCTACTGCTCCAAAGCTAAAATGACAGCTATTTAAAACTGGGACCAAAAATGACCCTTTTTAGAGGTCCATGAATATAGAAAGAGAATGTGTCAGAGTATGTAGTATGTACAGAGTGAAGTGTATCTCTTTATGTATGACACTGTACAGTTACAATATGTTTTGTGCCTATATGTTCATACAAAATAATTCCCTTTTCCCTCTGTAATTTGTATTGTTTCAGCTCCAACAAAGACTATGTGACCATGTGACCATTTTCTCATCACAATGCCATCACAAATTTTATTTTCACCAATAAGATATCTACAGTAGCCTAAGGGCTATTTTGTTACATCAAACAGTGTTTATTATCAAAGGAAAATGACTTTGAGTTTTAACTTTGAAATATTTTCATTGATTAGGAATGCACCTAGAATAATGATTAAGATTAATAATAATAATTCAGATTATAACTTCAGAATGCCAATGCATACCATCACTTTTCTGAACAAAAGTGATCAAGATCAATAGTTTGGGGTTCACTGGACAAATTTTATTGAAGACGTGAAGTTTTTTGTTGAAACTTAAGCATTCAGTGTCAGTGGATCAGTGGCAGGTTGAGGTCTTGAGGACATCATAGATTGGAGTGTATGAATACTAACTGAACTGCTCTGCTACATAAGAATAAAATATTTGAATTAGTATTTTGGGTATTTAATATTTGAATTAGTATTTCAGTAACAGTCAACTACAGCGGCATTGAAATAAAGAGAAAATTATGAAAATAAACCTAATTTGGATGCTAAAACTAAAACAAATTCTCCATAAATATTCATAATAAGTTTCTTTAGCACTGCCAAGGGACCAGTGCTATTTTTTGTCACGTTGTCACTTGATAATAACTATTACAGCCTTAATTGGTTTCCGGGTTTCTACCTTTAGAAGGAAAGATGTTCAACATTTATTTGTCTAAAATCAAAGGAACATCATAATTCTAATGTAAATGTGTTGGGACTAATAGGCTTAATAGTTCAGAGATGTCTGAAATGGTCTGCATGTCATTTCAATACTTTTAAGGCTTATAAAATGTAGCTATATTTTGCCAGTTTGAAATGAGTCTGCAAAACCTTTCTGTCCTCAATCCCTTAACAACAATAAAACCTGAACATATTTTAGCAAAAGGCTTGGTTAACTGGTTAACTGGGTTAACTGCTCTCCGTTGAGATGACATGATTCTTTTTCACATGTCTCCAGTGGGCGGAATAATTCTGGCCAATCAGCACGTGAGGTTGGGTTGTTGACAGTAATACTTGAACGCTGATTGGTTAACGGCCAAAAAGCTCGGATGGTCCCGCCTCTTCCCGGAAGCTGACAGTCATCTGATTATTTTTTTGTTTTTGAGAGCCTTCCTTGTTAGCTAGCGTCGGTACTAGCCAAGAAATACCCGTCCCACTTTCTTTCCCTCTTCGTCTTCCTTTCTCTTCACATTTTACCTGTTCGCCCCCCCTTCAGATCAGAACATGGACGAGACGAGTCCGCTTGTCTCACCCCTTCGTGACTCCACTGATTTCAGCTACTGCCCCACAGAGCCCACCAGTCCCCGGAGCGCCTTTGGA
>OMKZ01050576.1:0-18764 GCA_900302535.1 Neoniphon sammara | reverse complement strand
ACACACACTCTCAGGATCACACTGACTTATACACAAACCTTTCTCCGAGGGGGGTTTTAGTTACACCACTCTGCACTGCCACTCACTACAGACAGACACTGAAACACACCCACAGATGCATGCAGGATGTCTGAGCATTATGTGCACACACATTGGGAAGTAAGCATGGCACACACACCCATGCACACACACACACACACACACACAATGACAGACAAACACACGCATATCAGAAAAGAGCATTGTGTACGAGCAGACACAAACACAGCTATGGGCTTATTATGCAGACACACAGATTCACACACACACACACCAATCACAGATTCCCTATACACACACACACACACACACCCAAGCTCCCACTCAGACACACAGTCTATATCCGGGGTGACTTTGGCTGTCGGGCGACAGATGGTGAGGCTACTGCCCTCGTCCAGCCTCCGTTCAGCGGCTCTGACAGCGAGCTCGGGCGTCACGGCACCTTGGCAGACCGGAGGGCTCCCATGCCAACCTCACTCCTACCCACAATACTCAGCCTGGCACCCGGGCTGTTAACCCCGCCATAGGAGCTGTTCCACCTGTAGAACAATGCCACATTTTAACCTGCTGGTGAAAATTAAAGCCTAAAAAATGTGCTGATGCTGTCACAGAGAGGGGGCGGCTTGCAGAGGAAACTACAGTAAAGATGTTGTGCAGCGTTTCTTGTCAAAGTGTTTTGTGTTTGTGGCCAAGCCTTATTTACATTAACAATATTCTGGTGCTATTCTTACTGGCACTAACTTAAAATATAGCGACAAGGTGTATCAAATAGGATTTTTAAATTTAAGGCCTCAAAAGACCTTGACTTATGTTAAAAAAAAGGGTTTAAATCTTAAATTCAGCGTTAAGATCTTGAAAATGTTGTGGTTTCTTTATGTGCTGTTTGACTGAAGCATAATCAGCTCAGACATGCAGACCCCCAGTGCAAAAAATCTCCATCTTTTTCTAGTAATTTGGTCTCATCTTCATGTTTTTCTTCAAACAAGGTAAAACACCCCACCAGTGGGATGAGATAATCCCACTTGTGTCCAATGCTAATCAACTTGTTTCCAGAATTTTCTTGAATCGAATGTAATTTTTTTATACCAGTGGGCTGATCTGCCTTATTCTGCCAAGTGAAAGTGGCATTGTCTCATCCCACTGGTAGATTTTCTCACTTGTTTTAAGAAAAACAAGATTTAAAAACTGAATTTGAGACTATGGAACTTATTCAGATTTTTTCTGCAGTGTAGCTACATATATTGTAAAAGGTCTACAGTTTTGCTTTCACCTTCATGCACACATGCAAAACTTGGTCTGACATTTCATTCAAACTGGCATTAAAGAGATCTGAAAAACAGATTTAAATGGAGGACGCTTGCACAGTCTTAAAAGGTGTCATTTTAATGGTAATAACAGCCTGCGTCGTGGATGGCCACGTTTGCCGCTGCTGGGATCAAACCTGCGACCTTGGCCTGTCTCTCTTTAACCACTAAGGCCGCTCCGCTGCTCAAATTGTAACCGGAGGGACGCACCAAAACCGATTCATGTTTCCCCTCAGCAGCCTTGACAGCAGTTGAGTGATGCGGCGAGGAGTGCGGCGTGTTGTAAAAATGCACGTCTAGTCCCTGGCCTGTCGACTCGTGAGCGGTGTGGTGTGAGAGCTTGATGGCTACGCTCTCTCAGCTCCTCAGGCGTGACGCGATTAGAAAAAGCCCATCACGGCAACACTGTCGTAATAATCTCTCTCTCTCTCTCTCTCTCTCTCTCGCGCTCGCTCTTTCTCTATCTTTCGCTCTCTCCTACTCTGTTGACCAACTTCTGCGGCTGCATGTTGTGGAGACTGCTAGTTAATTCTTCATTACTTTCCTTGGCAGATTCGGCTTTACTGTGCCTCTCTCTCTCTCTCTCACACACACTCACATTTCTCCCACAGTGCTCCCAGGAATCTCAATAATCCCTACAAGTATGTTCATAAAAATCAGATAAAGAGGGCAAGGCTCTGCTGGTGACAGTTATTGCAAATAAAGCATAGTGGAAAACGCACAGTTGGTAATTACCTCCACTGTCACACACTCTTGATGGATCAGTGAATGTGTGTGTGTGTGTGTGTGTGTGTGTGGTAGGGCACTCACAAGCGCCCACGAGCACGTGCTTTCCCCCGATTCCCTGAGCGACAACACGATGATGTTTTAAATTGTGACGTGAGTGACATGCTGCAGGGCCGCAGGCATCTGTCAGAGAGGCAGAGAGAAGTATGGCCTTTCACGCACACAAAACACTCCCACATAATGCACACACACACACACACACACACACACACACACACACACACACACACAGGAGATCTAGTGGTGTAAATGAAAACAGAGAGGAACTGCTTCTTTGTCTCGTTGACATTTGCCTGCTGATGTTTAATGTCAACGCCAAATCTCCCCCTCCCTGCGCCTCCTTTTGTTTAGATATTTTTATTGCATGCCAGGCGTATTGCACACGTCCCATAGGAGTTTATTCACCCCCCCCCGACATGTTTGCATTACGTCTTTAATTACCACAGTCGGTGTGTATTTTGACATGCTGTCAGTAGCAGCAGCAGTAGCTCTCGATAGCTTTCAATAAACTCACCGGGAAGAGAAAAGGTTAAATGGCAGCGGAGCAGAGCGGGGCATTCTTTCAGTAATTTTCCCTTGTTTGTGTCTATCTGCTTACCTCTCCCTGTCTCTGTGCCTCTCTCTCCCTCTCTCAGTCCAGTTCAAAGAAGGTGAGTAGATATTTGCAGACAGGTGTAGTCTAGTCTAACCTTCACTCCACACCAATAAACTTGCCTTGGGATGCTTCCTCCTCCTTCATCTCCCGGCCAAACAAAATTCATGCTAATATTTTTTAGCATGTGTTCCTAGAGGGACTTGTGATGTGTCTGTGGTTCTCAACTGTGAGATTATCATACCTTTTTGTTGCACTTTTTCATCTCTGATGGCATTACTATTGTTTTAACCTACAGCACTTGTATGCACAGGAAAAAAATGCATTTAGTCTCATTATTAGCATTGATTAGCATTAGCATTTTTACTTGAAACAGCAAAATTTTAACACTGAAGATGAGACTGAATGACTTGTTCAGATGGAGATGCAGTGTGTGCCGTTGTCCTTTTTTCATAAAGGCAAAGACAAGTAGGAAGGCCCGTTGAAAGAGAGAGACGTAGACACCAAAGGACAGAGAGCCACAGGGGGAAACAAGAAGACCGTAGCAGAGTTCTTTCTAAAAGCTCAGCTCCAACCCCAAAGACACAGTAGGAGGTTCAAATCAATGGGAATGTGAACAAAGTCACTTCACACTTTTCTACTCCACTGCTTAACTCCAGGAGGGCCGCATAAGTGAATTCAAGGCTAGGCGATGGAGTGATCGGCGACCCCTGGGAGGGGGGGACGCTGCCCCCTGCAGGTTTGGAGGTTAATTTGCGGACACTCCTGTCATCAAAAGAGCTCTGAACAAGTTGTGGTCTTCAGATGAACAGCTGCATGAATGCGTGTCCATGGATCTGTGTCCTTCACAATGGTATAGACAATGTGTCCTGTTGTTTGAAATCTTAATCAAGGTGAATGTAAATGGAAGAGAGATTGGTTTGAAGAAAATGCATCTGACTTGGAAGGAGGAGAGAGAGAGGAAGACATCCAAGAAGTCTGCTGCCAGAAATGGAAAAGAAAAACAAAATGATAAGAATCTGAGAGGGATATTCAAAAGCAATCACTATGAAAATAGCAAAAAAAAATGGGGATAGATTGGGATGGGGTGGCATCTAAAGCAACCAGTGCTTGATGAAGCCTCGTCTCTCGTCTTTGCTGCTCAGTCAGAGGCCACTTCCCACCCTCTCTCCTCTGCTACCTGCATTATTCATGACATCAGACGCAATTACCTGCTCCGCTAAGACCAGCCATGGCAAGACTGGACGGCGCGGGGGCATTAAAACGGAAGCCTTCACACACACACACACACACACACACTGGTGAAATTCCACGCTCAAACACATCAGAACACACACATGCGCCGCTACCCGCTTCCCATGCATAGCCATCGGCAGTTATTTATCGGCGGCATTTATCTCCCAGCGTGCAGCGCGGCGTGTGTGCTTACAGCTGAGAGGCGACACGCCGCCCAGCGTCGGCAAGATTGTGTTTTCACCTTCCCTTCCCCGTGATAAATAAGTCAATGACACGCTTCGCCGCACAACAAGCAACGGCGACGGGCGAAAATGAGGAACTACCCCGGCGTGCTCCAAAAAGATGTCCGTCCACCCCATTCCACACCCCGCCGTCGATGATGTAACAGCTCCACATTTATTCACCTGTTGAGGTGCGTTCGAGAGCAGAAGCAAAGATGGAAAAATGTAACCTGCTGTGACAGATTTGTTACTGTATCAACAAAGAGACATGGTCGAATACAGTGTGGGATCTTACTCTGCTGTTGGTGACTAATCATTTTAAGTCATTCTGAATCCCTTGCTACAGTGTAAGTGAATTAGTCCGCTGGTATTGCTGCTGTGTCAGCATGACCGCTGTGATCTCAACCCCTTATCTTACACACACACACACACACACAAAAACTTGGATGCATACACTTAATCAGGCCTTAAACATATGGTACGAATCAGCACCATTGTTAAACCACTCTATGCAAAGCCTGACACACAATATGGGCTTGATTAGTCATATAGGCTGAAGTTCCATAATAACATTGTCCATGCTTGCCCTTACATCATTCCCTGACCCACAATGAGCAGCATTTTTAGTTGCAGCTGCAATAGGACTCTGGACTGTGGAGAACAAATGGGCTTGCGGAGCCGCAGTTGTAACACTGTGGACCACATAAGAGCAATTAAACAGTACATTAAAATCCCCTCTTTATGATCATATCACACTTGTCACTGATCCATTAGCAGCTATATCTGCCAAGCAATGTGAATCTTAATTGCACAATTAATTCCGGCCTCTGATTGATGTGACAGCCGAATTTATGGCTCATGCGAATGCTGGGGAGGCACTAGACAAATGCGTGACAGTATTGCTGACAATTACAGCAGACTAATGGCCCGTTTCATAAGTGCCAGCCCCAGTGGCCTGGTTTAAAATCCGTCCTGCCATGTTTTCAGCCAGCCAACCAATATTGTAGCCTCACATTGAACTGTAATTGAGGCAATCAGAATTGCTCCATTTGAACATTGCAAAACTACCCTATTTATATAAATCCCTGCAAATGGTTATATAGAAATCAAAGCTTTGGGTTACCTGAAATGGATCAGGTATCCAAATAAGCGCACCATTGTGTTACTTTCCTCAAGCCTTGGCATTGAACCTCAGCACTGCAGCGTTCTCTACTCTGTTATTTAGCGAAGATGATATCTCTTGTTATTATTTTTTTCTCAGTCACTCCCCCAGCACTATTACAAAGTTGGCTTTTGTTATGGTGCCTTCAATACGGCGGGGTTACCATTCATGACTTGTTTAAGATGAAAGACAAGAACAGACTTATGAAGCTGTATTGATTCCCTGCTGCCGAGATCCATTTACCGAGCCGGTAGAGGGAGAAATGAATTGATACAAGGCAAACGGCGGAGGAAGCAGAACATGCTCTCGCCTCTTGTTTGGAGGCAGCTGATGCTCTAAATGTTACCCAGTATCTGGATGTCTTTAGTGAGAGCCCCGTTCCCTCCCCCGCGTCCCTTCATTTACTCACCTTCAGCTAAATTCCAATGATCCCGGACAGTTTAATACCTACCAACATGAAAAACTAGAGCCCAAGCCAAGAATAAAGACTGTACTCTATAATATTATCAGGAGACAGACCTTGGAGCTGCTTCCCCGAGAATAACTTAATAGATGCATAAAATGTTTGAGGTACTGTTTCATTAAGAGTTACAATAACAACACGTCAGTATGTCTCTAAAATCCCGTCACTTTACCATTTGCTCTCAGCAGAGAGGCTCCAAGGTCACTGAGTAAACCAGCAGTGCTGTGATTCTGTGCAAAAAATAGATACTTTCCAGTCCAAAATAATACAATTTCGTGGTGAATTTTGCCTTTAACGTCAAACCATCTCTTGATCTGACTCCTTCCACTTCTAAACAAAATGCAAAATCAACAGCCTTTTGCCTGAGAAGAATGGCTTAATAGCAGCAGATGATGATAAAAGATTAGATGATGATATCAACACTTTTTTTTAATTTTATTTTACATTGAGCTGGTGATAAACAGTGCTGTCTCCACGCCGTGTAATATCTACAGCCACGCCAAAAAAATGACATCTTTGGTGTTAATATAATTAGATGCTGTATCTTCCAGAGTAATGCTCTCTTGCCTCGCTCCGAGGGTGATGTAATGTGTTGCAACGTTTTGCTAACAAATTGCCAAAGACAGAATTCTTTCTTGTCTGTCTTTGAATGGTTTATTTATATTAAAGCCAGGTTACTGAGCCAGGCATTTTACTTAAGTAAAACTTGGCGAACAATTCTAAGAGATCAGTTATTTCTCTTTACTGGAACTTGTAATTTAATGCTCTAACCTTTTTTAACTGATATTCACACCTCTAAAACAATAAATCCCCAGCCATACGAAAACCTAACAAGAGAGAGCTGTTAGAATATAATTGAGTGTGTAATCAGGCAATTACTCCAGTATTGCAAACATCTAGAAATAGCTGACCCTTGGTTGGAAAAACAGTTGTGAAAATAGAGTTTGAATTCAGGTGAAAGTCAAATTACAGGAATTGCAAGAAAAGGCCTTTGGACGAAGTAGTGAAAAACTGTGGTTTGGGAACCTGCAATCAGAGAGTGCATCTATGACTTTACAGTGCCCTTCAGAACAGTTTGAGTCTGAAGTGCCTTCTAAAAAGGCACAGCAGCAGTGGATGTGTCTGAGGTCACTTTCTCCCCCACTTCACGCCTAAAAATGTCTCTGAAATAACGGTGCACCCTGATCTGGTAGCGTGAGGGCTCCGGTGTGTTACCATGGCACCAAATGTCTCCATCCTGCTGCCAAAAAGCTCTCTCTTTACCGGGTTATAAAAGTTGTCTGCACCAAGCTTCACAAAATTCATCCACTTCCCTGTGCCCTCTCTTCCTGTTTTGCAGAACACACGCACTTTTCACCTTTCCCTTGTTTTTCTTTGACACTTTCTATTTCCGGAGTGCTGACGAGCTCTTGCTGCATTGTTAATTTGGCTCTTATAGTAAGGTTCTCCGATCAGAGTGCAGAGTTCAGAAGCATGCTCTGTCGTAATTAAAGCTAATGCTGCCAAGCGTGGTTGAAGACAATGCCAGCCCGGTTAACGATTTCCGAGCATGTCTCGCCGACGCCACCTGTTTTCGTTTAGCACTTTTCAGCAGCTGTTCCCATAATTATGCTCGCTGTCAGCGTGGAGAACGGGAGGGTGCACCGCAGCATTGTGCTACGGTGATAAACAAGGTAGTTAAAGGCCACTTATGGCGACACAGTTACTCTCCCGAAGGGGATTCAACGTCTGTCTCCAAAACACATAATGGGTTGAAGTGTGTGTGTGTGAGTGTGTGTGCAGTTGGACATAGCAAAGCGTTTTTTATCCACCATTAGCTTGAAGTGAGAGGCATCTGCTTCGTGATGTGCGTCTACACGTAGGTGCCATTGAGACGTCCTCGCAAACATCCGCAGCTGCCAGATACACTTAAAGATTTGCCTGTGTTTGATTTTAAGTAGATGTAATCACTTACTTAATACATGGACATCTAGTTTCAAGTAAACTCCACAAGTCTCCAAACACGAAAGTGATCCAGGCACTCCAAATATAAGAAAAAGTAAGGAACTATTAAAAAGCCTTACATATAGTATAATTTCTCCCAAAAGCCTGTGCTAAAACCTATAGCTGGGCATCTATTGTCCATATGTATATTTCTGTGTAATCTCATCTTATTTTTGTTCGTTTTCTCATTATTTCCAATTTGTTTATCTGGGTTATGTGATTGCCTCCCATTCGCTGAGGCCACACCTGTATTGTCTGTTTTAAAGCCCTGACGAAAACCTACAGTGGTCAAAACATGTTGGATTTTTTTTAATGATAAAGGCTTTTTATTATTTCCTTCTTTATTTGGAGAGTGTTGTTTCCCCGTTTCCAAGAGCACCCGACACTTTTTTGATCAATGTTTGATTATGTAGAGCAACCGGTCATCACATTTTCTTCTGTTTGCCAAACTCCCCAAGTCTGTTGGCTTTCACTCATGCTGTAGCCAGTGGCCACAGTGCAGCTGTAATGCCACAGTAGATCTGGCCTCAGATGCTCTCATACAAACAGACTTTGTTCTGCAAATGAGCCAGACAAGCATTCTCATTAGAGAATTCCCCAAAGGGCATCAGTCCCCGTTTGTCAATACCGAGTCAAAATTCGGTCAGCTGCTCACTGACATCCATAATGTCAGTTCATCTTACCTCGTGTCCATGCTAAACTGTATCCTTCAAGTGTTTAGAGCTGGCCCTCACCGCATCTCTCAGCTACACCCATTGTACCTGAAAAAGCGCAGATTTGTTTTTAGGCTTAGAGGTATTTAATATTCCCCCCCTTTGTCAGAAATCATTGCAAGGAGAAATGCCGCCAAAAGAAATTTGTGTTACAATACTTATCATGCGTGCGCTGCTTTTGCAATTACACCCATGGCTGATTTCTTTTAGGCCTTTTAAATTCATTTCCAATGACCTTTATGTCGCCAAATTGGGGCGAGTGTGGAAAGAAGTTTCCAGTGGTGTTAATTGTTTTAGGCGGTGATGTGCGGAGAACTCAGAGGTATGTGTGAATGGAAGTAATTGTGATTCATTTGCTTTCTCTTTATTTCCCTCTCTCTCTCTCTCTCTTTTTGCTCTATCTCTTTCCCTTGCCTCTCAGTGCACCTTTTCTCTCGCTCTGCTTCTCTTTTTTGTTTTTTTTCTAAATACAACACACACACACACACACACACACACTTTGCGTACACATGTGTGCACACATCCAGAGCACCTTCCTCGTTAGCAGGTGACGAGTTAAGCGAGGTAGAAACAAAACAAAAAGGCCCATTTAGCAGGCGGGGCTCCTCGCTAGACTGATGAGCGACACTTTCCGCTCTGTGCCCGACTCTGTTCACCTGCTTGTGTCTCTGCTCACATGGCGCCATCCATCCTCCCCTCACCAGGACAATAGGCCATAATGAATGGGTGCTACACCATCACAATGTTAATTAATAAAGGACTTGAGCGTATAATGGACTGAGAGTGCATGGGTGAATCTTTGAGAGAAAGAGAGAGCAAGAGAGAAGAAGAAATGCTTTTTTCTGTGTGATGGGCTGGCCAAGGGGTTAGTTGATCAAGGTGTCAGGAGAGCCGCTGAGCGTAGGTGATGTCAAAATCCTATAAACTCCTTTGATCTCTCCTTCCTTGTGGGTGAAGAGGTTCAGTCATCATTGGTGAGTCCAGCTTCCTCTGGACAGAGCGTTTGCTCACTGCTCTTTAGGTTCATATTTTGCTTTTAAAGGTATATTATGTAATTTTATGGGGCTTTAGAACCATCTAGTGGCTATTCCCTATCCGCGTTTGTATACAGACTCAAAATTATGGGAGTTATATTAATAGTATTTATCATATTTAGAGTCAGTATTTTTATACTTTAACAGGTTCAGTTTATGCACAAGATTAGAAATATTTAAAGGTGCTACCAGATGAATGATGTCAAGCAACAGCCACAGGAACAAGACAAGCATTTATTTTAGGCCACAAAAAGTATCAATGCCTTCCTTTACATGCGACAAGTTGATTTGAGCATATTGCTTGAAAAATATTTATATGTGGTGTGAGAGCCTAGGAGAAAGCAGTGGCAGTATTTGGCTAACAGGGTATTAACTTGGCTATTTTGAAAGTTCTAAATCACCAAAATCACAGTGGATTTGCTGGTATTGATTAACGACACTTTTGAACCCCTGCTGCGGTGTTATGTACCCTGAAGTTTTGATGCATCACTTCCTCCAGGCAGAGAAGATTTCCTGCCTGCGACTGCGCTGACATCAGATTTTCATTTGAGCAAACAGGGCGTCTCAGCTAAGGGGGTGGGAATCTCTTCTCTGTTGAAGCCCCTCTGTGGGATTTAGGCTGATAAGACTGGTGTGTTTTTACATAATAATCTTGCCTAAGTTCATTTGAGCATGCAACCTTACCAGTGGTCTTACATCAGTTCACCTATTCATAGTAGCTTTGTGCTCCCTGGCCTAGGTGCAAACGCGGGGTTGAGCTTGGAACAATGAACTGACTTTCTTTTTATCCCGTTCAGAGGTAGTTGAATCCAGCGCTGCCTGAGCTGAATCGGTGCAACGAGGCCTGTCAAGCAGCCTGACAAACTCATTCTTGGCTAGCGGCGCTTGTTCCTGTCTGATGAAAATGTTACACTGCTCTCTCATTCTCTGCCTCAGCCTGCTATTCCCGGAACACAGCTCTGAGTGGGTGGTTATTCTGTCATCATTTTGGAAGAGCACACACACACACACACACACTCAAACAGGGTCCATCCAATGTAATTTTTTCATCAAATGTATTATTGTCTTCAACTGCTGGGCTAAAAGCCTCTCCAGGGACATAACTCATAACCACCCTTTATTTATTAAATTTTTTGATGAAACATCTTCATTAGAGATAAAGACTGACCCCTGCCGATGACGCACGATGCCATTCATCCAAGATTTCTCTTCAGAGTGATCTGGAAAAGTGGAATATTTGTGCTCTGTTGCCATGGGTCTGAATCAGCAATAGTCGGCCAGTTGATCATTACCTGCTGTGTTGAGATACGGTCACTCCAACGCAGCAGCTGTCATATCTTGTACAAATTCTCCCATGATGTTTTTATGAGCTCCAAACAAGAACAGGGCTGTGTATTGGCAAGAATATGGAGATACGATACGTATACAGGATACAGGAGTTACAATTCAATATATTGCGATATATTGCGATACTGTAAGCAAAACGTCATTTTACAAAAACGGTCATAGACAGTGTTGGGTCAGATTACTTAAATATGTAATCAATCAATGAAAATGCTGTACTTTTCACTAAAAAAAATGGACGCAGCAAATTTGAGTTTTACAAATGTTCTTTTTTCTCTTTAAATATCTCCAAACATTTTCAAGGCAAATAAAATTCATATTGCATATTCCGCATTTACAGCTGGTCAAATCAAACGACCCTGACAAAAACAGCACTGGCACAAACTGCAGGTGTAGTGTGTGTATTCTGCAACATGTGGGATGCTGTTACTTTTGTGCAAGTTTTTGTTGCTGCTGTTTTTTAATCAGAGGCCACATGGAGGACTTTGCTCTTGTAATGCAAGAGGAGGACTTACTCAAAATGTTCATCTTCTGTTTTTCAATGTAAATAAAAAGGAATAAAAACTCCATTAAAAGACAAAAATAAATATTAGATAAGTCACCATTAACAAAACTGGCAACCTGAGAGGAGAGACTTTGGTATATAGTAGAACATATTCAGCATTTCCTAAAGATGTAATCAAAATGTACTCAAGTAATCCTTGACAATGTAGCTACAACCTAATTTTTTCAAATCTAAACTGGGCTGATTATAGTGACTTATTTTTTGTAATCTGATTACGTAAACCCGATTACATGTAATCCGTTACTACCAAACCTTGGTCGTAGTATAAAGAACACACCACCATATGCATAAAATGCGAGAAAAACAAAAAGTTTACTGTTTTTATATGCAATCAGAAAAGTGGGATCTGCATTTGTATTTATGACAGTCCCTGTAACATCCAACATCATGGTGGAAGATTACAACACTACTTGTGGTCGGGGTTTAAACACAACACAAAATGAACCACTGCCACGAATTTTTGCATGTAAACTATTAATTAAAAATCAATGCAGTGTTTGTGAGAATCAGTACAGTATCAGAACATTATATCACGATACTCAAGTGTATCGATATTTTCTTACGTCCCTAAACAAGAATGTGAAGTTAGATATTGGCGATGCATTGCACCTGCACTGGAAAACAAATTATTTTTCCGCTGTCCTTTTTGTCCCTGATCTGCTTCCTTCACCTGTCTGAGGGAAAGCGATGGGTCATTTCCTGACAAGAGCCCATGGTTCCAGTAATAGAAGTTGGAGTGTTGAAATGTAGCACGACGAAATGAATTCCAGCGGTCGGAACTTACTAAGGGCCCAGTCACGGACAAAGCCCGGCTGGCGGGGGTTGTACAGACAGGTGTACTGCCATTCTGAAGGCGAGAGAAGAGGTGGAGAGAGAGGGAAAGGGGGCAGAGGAGAGGGCTGTCTGGGGAATAGGGGCTCAGTCAGGAGGTGTTGAAAAGAGCCTCCACCTGAACGCACCGCTGCATCCTAATAACTCCTCAGCCTCGGAAAAAAAAAAAAAAATACCTCATGCTCTATCTTTCCCCTCTTTCCTCTGCCTCGCTCTTCCTTTATCCGAGCAGCTGTGAAGGGCATACACCTGGCTTCCATCCACCTGAGTGTATATGTGTGTATTTGTGTGTGTGATGTGAGTCTATTAAAAGAGGTCTTGCGTTGGGGTTTGTAGGGTTGATTGCTCCTGCCGCCAGTATTGTTCATGCGGATGTGGCTGCCATGGCAATGACTACGCACAGCTTCAGCACACACCAATCTGGCTAATCACAGGTTTGCCGCTCTGCTCTCAGTCTCGCTGAGGAGCAGATTTGTGACCGGAAGGTCGCCAACTCGAATCTCCAGACTGTTAACATGCGGGTGAAGAAAGTGAATAAGAAACCCTTCCTTGCTGTCAAGGTGCCCTTGAGCAAAGCACCTAACCCTCAGGCACTCCAGTGAATAATAACCAATAATAGAAGACTGTGGTTGTACAGGAATATGAAACAGGGGACAGACCGTGCAACTTGAGTCAAGTTTCATTGGACATGCAGAGGTTAAAAAAAATATGTCATATTTCATTCCATTATAGAATCCTTTAGAGTCACCACATCTTTGAAATGTACAGAGAGGGTAGCAATGTCTCATTCTGTTGCCGCCTTATTGTCTCGCTTAGAAAACTGTTGAGAAAGAACAACAGTGGACAGGGATCAAAGCTTTCGGTTTGGAGTATTTACTCAGCTAACTTGGCTGTCGCTCAAAGGGCACTGGTAGGCGCTGGAACCGCTGAACGGAAATAATTTGAAAATGTTTTCAGATCTTTACCAGGTTTAACCATTTATCACAGCGTAGCAATAGCCAACATAAAAAAAGAGGCAGATCTTTGATGCCTCTGGTGTTTTCTCCACACCATTAGCTTTCCTTCACACCTCTTTTCCCACTCTGTATGGTTGAAAGCAAGAAGTATACTACACAAATGGTGTTTCTTTTTTCATATTGCTACAGATGCTCTATGTCGGACACCAGCAGATATTGTTAGAAAGGAGATCGGAGTGTTTGTTTGATGGACTATTTTCCAGCCGAATTGATCGCGACGGGTGTTAGACACTAAACAGTGCTCTCTCACACCTCTCCGGCAGCTGAAATGAATCATTTCTGCGCGCCACGCATGACGATCTGCTGTCCGCGTCCTGCAACAAACCAGGTCTTCTGTGGTTTCCGACAAAGGGCCCGTGGTTAGCGCAGGGGAAGGAGGGAAGCGCTCTTAACACGTGTCACAAATTATCCTTCAAAGGGTATTGTTCAAAGGAAAGGCACCGTTGTTTGAGCGTCAAATTGCTACCTGACGTTTTCAAAGTTCTCCGCTGTCCCCGCCGCTCGCACACTGGGCTCACGGCGGTGGAAACGAATTAACGGCGCTCAGGTAGACAGTATGGCCAATTGACAGTGACAGCGCTGAGATATATGACATGCTCAACACCCATTCCCTTTCTTCTCCTTCTCCCTTCATCCCACCCCTCTTTATCTCTGGTCTCCTGCCTGCATTCCATTTTCTTGTCATTTACCGTCCCTGTTCTTCTTTCAATTTTTCTTCCCCTATTGTCTGTTGTTTCTTTGTTTTATTCTCTCTCTCTCTCTTTCTCGCTCTCTCTCTCTTTTACCTGGAAGAAACTTAAAGTCAAAGTTGCAAATGCCAACTTGCAGTGAATTGGTTTCTGCAACTAAAGACGGGTGGTGGGTTTTGTGGACATTTTTGCAAACTTTAAATGTTTACTGGTTTGTGACTTGGTCCAGCATTGGCCCTAAGGCTGAAAGATGTGTACACAGTTCAAGTTCACTGGCACACCACCAGTGACCGACCAGTAAATAAAATGAAACAATGATGGGATAACTACCTCTCTGTTTTTGCTTTCTTTTGAGGACCGACTGGTATAAACAGTAATAGATCTCAATGAGACATCACTCTCTCTCTCTCTCTCTCTCTCTCAACTATCAACTCTTGCAGCAGCCAGATGAAGATGACATGGTACTAACCCCTGACGGTACGCGAGAGTTCATGACCTTCGAGATCCCCCTGAACGACTCCGGCTCAGCAGGCCTGGGGGTCAGCGTTAAGGGCAACCTGTCCAAGGAGACCCACGCTGACCTGGGCATCTTCGTCAAGTCCATCATGAATGGAGGAGCCGCCTGCAAGGCAAGGGACTGCTTCCACCTCACCCTCTGACCTTTGCCTTGATTAGCTTTCATTAGAGATGTGGTTGTTAAAGATCAGGAATGTTGTTCATGCTGTTTTAGACGTGTGACCAGCCCATTATATTTCAAAATATTTCCTGGGGGTGACAGTGTTCAGCAATAGTAATAATTCATTATCTTGTTTTACTTAATTTGTGTTCATGAATATCAGTGGTTTAGGACTGAACATTCAATACCTCAAAGCAACATCCCTCCAAAGCCTGAAACTAGACAGCTACAACCTCATTAGCGCATAAAATCTGGAGCCGTCCCATAGTGAATGAATACGGAAGAGATGACAAAAGTGCTTTCTGGGAATAAGGGTTCATTATCTAATTAGGGTTCATTTTCTAACTAAAACACTGCTACATGATAAACCTCAAATACACAAATATACAAATTCAAGCAAACTTCCTGTGCTCCCTCTTCATTCACTTTCCGTGGAGCAGCTCCAGAGTTTGCATTGTGGTTGCTACATGTCTTTTTATCGGTCAGCTCCGGTCAGCTTTCCCGTAACCGACGGCGTTTTGCCCACAGGACGGGCGCCTGCGCGTCAACGACCAGCTCGTCGCCGTCAACGGGGAGTCGTTGCTAGGGAAGACCAACCAAGAAGCCATGGAAACGCTGCGCACATCCATGTCGGTAGAGGGCAACAAGCGAGGGATGATCCAGCTCATCGTGGCCCGGCAGGTGGCCAAAAACAATGAGGTGGGTAACAGTCGGGGAGGAACCCTGCTGATGTGCCAGAGATTAATTGGCAGCTCGACCAGGAGTCAGTTTTAATTGGTTGGCCCTCGTTTCTTTTTATCATTAGATATTATTGTTGTTATTCCAGTCATGTAGAGCTGGTGTGCCTAGAGGTAAGGTGCCCATGCGTACCCCCACACGCACACACTGTATACACACACTCATTCAGCAAACATGCACACTCAAATTCAAAGCTTTGTCTGTGAGCAAGTGGGACTGGGAGAAAAGAGAGGGATGGGCAAATTTTTACTGCTTTGAATCATAAATGAGAGTGGCTTTCCTTTACCTCCCCCTCCCCAGTAATCTATCCTCCATAGGTTTTTGGGAGTAGTGATATAGCTAGAGGGAGACCTTTCTGAAGCGACCACCACCATGCAAATCTTCAAACAGTCCCATTACCTGCGCGAGATAGGTGGTATCGCCTCGCGTTTCCCCCATTCTGCGTGATTCTTCTTTCCCACGGTGGGCCTTGATATGATATCTAAGAGGCACTTCACTGAGTTATGATTGACAGGACAGGCCTGCGAAATAACACTGTAAGATAGGCAGATAAAGGAAGATGTATGCGGCAAGGTGGGTATTTATCATCAGGGAGTAGGCGAGAATATTGAAAGCCGCCTGGACGGGCAGGTGCAGGGGATCTCAGCTTTATGAAATGTCCATTTTGGTGCTGACCTCATCCAGGCCAAAAGCCACCTAAAATAAATGAACCTGAAATAACTGAAAAAGTATATTTATAATAATTTACATGTTAAAAAATGTATGTCAGTCACCTGAATGTGAATCCTAAGTGCAGTAGGTGCAGTGTATTTTCTTTATTTCAGAATTGAGGATTCATGAATACCCCGGCCACACACACACACCCACACACACACACACCCCGCAGCCAGAGGTTGTAGATCAGGTTTGATTAGTGTTGCTGTGCCTCTAATTGGAGCCAATGTCCTGTGGCTGTGTGTCAGTTTGGAGGGCCACGCTGAGCCCCTGTCCCCCTTCCCTGCCCTTCACCCTCTCTGCGAGCCCCTATCCTCCATCAGCTCTCCCTCTTCTCGCCGTCCGTCGTCCTCCCACTGCCCTCTGCTCTCGTTTTTGTCTTTTTCACCTCCTTTCACCCCTGAAACACATGGCTCCTCACAGCTTTACGGGCATGGCAGAAAACACAGCCAGAGCTCAGAGGTTGACTTCCCACTGGGAGCACTGATAATTGTATACATGTATCATTTTTACCCCAAATGAATAATTACATTACTTTTGAGGCATCGGTATAATTACCATAAACAAAAGAAACCATTAACCTAAATATTGGAGGCCTCTAGCAGTCTCTAAACTGCATTTTCCATTGGGTGCCCCTGTGTTAGATTTGGCGGTGAAATCTATCAATTGCTTTTTCCAGTTTCTCTATTCTAGTTGCATTGCTTAAACATCATGTTAGCTCACCTTGGCAGAATGCAGATTGGCTGTTAGGGCTGTTATTGACTTTTATCCTTCTTCCTGCTTGTCAAATCAAATGCATGCGGAGCAACACCAAAAAGCAGAGGGGGGCCGGTAGCAACATCCTGTCTGCAACAGGACGCAGCAGGGTTTACGGCAAATGTAGTTGTAATTTTGATAAACACAAAATGCTACACATAGTGCATTTAAAGTGCACAAACTCAAGGCTCTGTAAGCTGATAAAGTCAAACCTCACATGGTGTTTTTTTTTATGTTAACTTCCATCTTCACTCAGGTCAGCCCTCCTCTTTTCACATTCCTGTAATTAACATTATCTGACCACGAACCTTCTCCCCAATTCTCCTGCCTTATTTTTTTCTTCTTCTTACACTTCTCACACATTCCCACATCCTCCTCCTCTGTATTCCCCCAGTTTTTTTCCCCCTCAGACATGGGGAGAGGACACATGTCCCTAGTGGGAGAGCTCAGCCGCAAGGTCAGTCAGTGCTATCAGTTCGGTCCAGTCACTCTCCTCTTCTCTTTAATCCCTAACCGGAAGGCAGGCAGGTGGACAGACAGAGAGTAACTGCAGACAGACAGCTGGTTTTACAGACAGACAGATGCTCAGAAAAACTCAGAGCAAAAAGGTGTGACAAGCTAGAGGTTGCAGACAGCTGATAATGTAGTAACTGCTGGTGAATTTGTGCAAGTAAATGTAAATTCTAAAAGGTAATTAAATTTACTGTAAATGTGTCTGCCAATTAGTCTCATATTAAGTCTCAAAGATCACATTTTTTTATCGAAAATGGTGAAAAAGTTAGCCAATGGACTGCTAATTCTGTTTTCCAGCAGATCTCTCCCCTAGTTTTACAGACAATGAAGCAAGTTGATTTCTATTGGAAACATCAGCCCACAATCAGATGTTTTCAAAATATATTTAAACTCTACTTCTACTATAATAAATGAAATAATGATGGATATTTGTTTTAATAGAATAACTCATGATGTTTCATTTTTTCCTGATAATATAACATTAGGAAAGTAACACCGGATTACATTAACTGGCTTTTTTTTTTTTTACGTGCGGTATGTTTCTGAGGATGATATTAAATTTCTTGGAATTAATAACATTAACAAGCTTTATTACATTTTTGACCTACTTAGGGAGACATTGTGTTGCATTTTGACACGTTATCACCCACATTAATTTCAGCATCACCTGCTATGAGAAATCTTACTGACGGCGTTGCAGAAAGAGAGATAGAGTGTGTGAAGGAGAGAGAGAGAGAGGGATAGTGCTTTGTAGGTTCTGTCTCTTGACCTGTTCAGACCGAATACAGAAAAGCGATTGCAAATGCAGAATTAAAAGCAAACCTCAAACAAGAAAAAAGCAGAAGTCAAATGCCGACCTAGCCTCCCGGCAGCTGCCTACCCCCCGTATTTCCCCCACCCCCTCCTCGCAAACTGCACTGTGTCGGCCGGGCAGATATGTCAGGAGCCAGCGCCAGTTTGCCGCTGTCACCCAGCCGAATGGAAGTGAGCACTGGAGGCCACCATTGAAATGAATCAGATCCATCACTGTCTGGAGGGGAGAAGAGCCCGGCAGCACAGCCTAATGCATCTGAGAGGGGACTTCAGTGTATCTAGGCCACCCCGCTCCATGAAAATTACGTTAGTTTCATCATCGCTGGGCGCTACAGGCTCAAATGTGGCCACCTTGTTTTTTGTAGCACAGAGCCGTGCCGTGTTTTTCTCAGTTGCTGGAGCTCGCTTGTTGGGAAACCAGACATGATTTACCAGTCAAATCTGGTCAAATCTGGTCAAATCTAGTCATAGTCAAATCTCTGACTGGACGTGTATTTTCTCATACGCATGCTGAAAGTGATCTGAACCAGCACCATATATACAAAATCTCTAGTTGCTTCTGCATGCACATACACT
>OMKZ01050575.1:0-12529 GCA_900302535.1 Neoniphon sammara | reverse complement strand
ATTGTATAGGTCTAAATATAGGTATTATATTTAGATTCACTGGTATGGTTTGACCCTCGTGTGTGTGTGTGGACAGCTTGGCGTGTGGTTTTCCCTAGGTTGTGCCTACTTTGCCCTTGAGGGCTATGAGGGAGCTGCCAAGGCCTTCCAGAGGTGTGTGGGACTAGAGCCAGATGTAAGTATCTACACACACACACACACACACGAGGGTCAAACCATACCAGTGAATCTAAATATAATACCTATATTTAGACCTATATAATGCACAGGTAATTCCGAATGTGATTCCAAAATTCCTAGCAAAAGCAACAGATGATTAAAAAAAAAAAAAAAAAAAATTATTAAATGACCAAACTATTCCATCCTACCATGTCAACATATGACCACATTCACTCTGGGGTAGATGTGTCACATTAAATTAGCCAACCTCTTTTTGATATAAAGCCAAACCCGGTCTCTTTTGCTTTCTTAAACTCCTGCCTTCCATACCTCAGTACCTCACCACACAGGACATAAATATAGAGACTTTCCATAAAGTCTCACTGTGAAGGGAGTTTTCCTTGGACACTGGCCCACCTGTCAAACACAGCGAGCGACAGGCTGGCCGGACCAACCGCCCAAATCTTGGGCTACGCAAATCAGTGCAGGTGTCCGTCTTCAGAAAAGTCCCTCCTTCTTTCGTTTTAATCCTCTTCTCTTTTCCCAAACCTCTAGACAGGTCTAATGTGAGGCAAGGGTTTGCCTGATACAGGTTTCTGATGGCCAGAACCCGAAGCTGCTGAAAGCCTTTATTTTGTTGTAGAAAGGAGATAATCTGACTTCTCGGGGGTGAATTGAAACAGACTAGACAATAAACTGACATTAAAGTAGTGTTCAGCTAAGGCAAGAGTTTCAGCAGGATGGGTTTTTGAAGGACAATGCCAGTGTTTTTAGATTCAGGCAACTGATAGCTGATAATTGGTGCGAACATTCAGGATCTTTAAAGTTTAACATCGGCATACCAAAATTCCCAAGAGTATTCAGTCTTCCATGAGGATTTTTATTCCTGGGAGGGCAGTAAAGCCCCTTAGAAAACATTAAGGGACACAAAACTCCACTAAAACCCAAAATATGATTATTACTAAAAAAAATAAACATGCATAGTTGTGTAAAATATAATCAATGTCTTATTGCAGTCAATTCAGGTTAAGGATTCCCACAGGACAACCAGTAGAGTACTGATCAACTGCAATCAAACTGCACCATATTCATCACATCAGGGGTACAACTGATCAATATCCAATTTTTAATAAAAGGATGTTATTGGTCTTACATACCAGAAAACATATGTGTTAGTCTAACCCTAGGCTACTCAGACTCTCCTCTTGCAGCACTCACTGACCTATTTAACCTAATCTGTGAGAACGCCTTGATGGAGCTCTCCTTCTTTTTCGGATGTCCACTTTTACTGGATGGAGAGGTAGTGTGTTTTCTTGATGTTAGGATAATGTTTTCTCTTGTCTCGATCTGGATAAGTTAGAAAAAGGGTATTTTGTCCAAAATGTTGGGGTATTCCTTTAATGAATATACAACATTTTATTTGATGTTTTGGTAATATTTTATACCATTTGGTGGATGTCTATAAAAAAAAACAAAAAAACAAGGCAATTCATCTTAACTGTGTACTATGGGTGGTTCCAGTGGAAATGATGTGTTGGTGCCCTGCTATTCCCCTTGATTTACTTACAGAATCAAACGCTTTTTGTCAATGAATTTTGACATTAAAGTAAATGGAATTCAGTTATAAAGGGAAGGAGTTATCGGAAGCATTGAGAAGGCACTGCAAATCAGCCACGGTGAAGTGTTTTCTAAAGAAAATAAAGTTCCAAAAAGTTGGTAATGGTTGCTACACTGATCATAAAGAGTAAATATGGAGCATACTGAGTGTGGTGAAGAGTTTCTGGTAAGTCTCTGGAAGCTGGACATCAGTATTGTTTCCTGAGTGTGGCACCTGGCTGTTATTATGGAAACCAAGTGTAGGTTGTGTCAAACCATAAGCATGGCAATGGCAGTACTTGGCTTGTACCTGCATGGTGTTGATGTGGAGGGACTGCTCAAAGCAGTCAACACACTGCTGAAAGTCCTTGTTGCGGAGGTGCAGCAGGGCTTTGGAGCGCATGGCTCTGGCGCTGCGTTGGCCTGACAGCTCCCACGCCCGGTCATAGTACTGATGGTCCCTCAGGACATCCCCCAGCAGACAATATAGACTAGGAGTCTCCTTCTTCTCTAGCTCCCTGCGCAGGATCTCCTCAGCCTGAGGGGAAAAAAAACAGCAGAGAAAATGGAGATTAGAGCGGAGAAAGAGATAGACAAGGAAAGTGGAAAAATGAAAGCGTGCGAGCCAAGTTGGAAGGAGGGAAGGGCCAGGTGGTAGTAAGTGTACTTAGGCAAAGACAAAAGGAGATGTAAAGTGAGGAAGGGGAAAGAGAGGGAATGATGCAACGGATTGTGGGACAGTGCTTGGGACGAAAGCCAGAGAAGGAGATGAGAAAAAGGGAGGAGGAAGTGTCAGTTGGTATAAGCAGAAACAGAGGGAAGAAAGAAATTGAATGGGGTAAGAAGAGAAAGAATACAATATAGACCAAAAGAGTAAGGACAGAATAGGAAAAGTTTGCACAAAAAGTCTGACAGAGAAGAGGAAAATATGAAATGAAGGGACTATTACAACAAAACGGAACCTCAAATGACCTGTGAAACAATTGCCATCATCGCTCCTCACCATGCTCCTCGCGCTTTGCTGTTAGACAACCCATAATACAAATCAAGGGTAGACGCTCAACTCATCTAAATCAACAACTAGCGGTTCCCTGGTCCACTGTACCTGTCCAAACCAAACCAAAGCCAATCAGCTTGCCAGCAGGGACGATTCTGATGAAGCCCAATGAGTGAAAACACTGTTGTGTGAGGAGAATAATGAATAGATCCCTTATGTCTCCAAATCTGTCTATCTTGACTTGTGAAATGTGCCAATCAAACCACTGCCAGGTTGAGGGGCTTTAGAGGCGTGAAGGAGTCTTGGATTTCACTGCATGCTTTTGATAGATAGTTTTGTCAGGGGTCAGTGCTGGGCCAAGAGCATACTTGGCTTAAGAGACTCTGAGCAAGAAACCCTATCATTCTTATGTGAACTACTCAACTCTGGATGTTTTTCATATTTATCTACAGTGCAAAATCCATCTTTGCTGAATGGATTATTTTCTGGCTCTCAAAGTGCTTATCATATCAAATAGGTAAGATAATTTACACTCTAGTAGAATCAACCACTATAAACATTGATAAGATATTTCACTTTGAGCACTGGAGGATTAAAGCAGGTTAAATCAATTCAGTTCATTAAAGCCCATCATTATTGACGGTCAAAGCCATGGCTTTTAATTATATAAACTTATGAAGTAAATACGAGTTTATGGATAAAGTGTGATTGCTATATTTTATTTTTTGCAGATTTTTTTATTGCTTAACATCCATAATTACCCGTAGCAAGAATGATGTTATGCACATTGTCCTGGCAATCTAGTAACCATTCATTTTTTATGCAACTTAACTTAGATTTGCCTTCTAACATGAATATTGGCCTATCAGCTCTACTGACACGTCAAATAAAATCAATCAAATAAAACTCTTGGCTTTCTAGGTTTTTTGTCCCGCTGAATGCACACTCACTGGTGAGAGAGTCGATCCAAATGGTGGTCTTCAACAAATCTTCCTAACAGTTCTACAGTAGGGCACACTGAATGGTTCAAGCTTTTCAGGTAATTGAAAATGTGCTGGATCACCCAAGAAAGTGAAAGAAAATGTCTGACAGTAACCTAAAAGGAGGAAAATGTGCTATGGCCAGCCCTAGTGAGAGCTATAGAAAAAAGTCCTTTCGCACCTCCAATTAATCTTTCTGTAATGTATTCACTAGAACTGTTGAGTGAATCGTCACGGGGCAACCAGAACAAAGGATGTGACATCTAACTAGTGAGAACTTTCAATCGTCAATTATTCATGTACTAAGTGGATAAAACAATGAGCATGTGCTGCCGAATCTCACTGCACACTGTGATATTGTGCTGGCATTTTTCCTGTCAAGATGACAGCCAACTAATTAACAGTGTTCTGTTGAAAAAAAAGCTGGTACAAAGGCCAAAATAAAAATGGGATGCTCAAAAAGTTGACTACTGATAATAAATTAGCTGATTAGCTATGTCTCGAATCACTGTGTCATTTTCATGTTTTATACAGCAGGACCGGGCAATGGGTTAGCTTTATGATCAGGCTGGACATAAAGTAGCACATAAGCTTGGCTTGGCTTTCAGGGACAGAGAATTAAGGGGGAAAAGGGGCCTATTTGTGAATGAGGTTTTATAACCTTGGAGTGTAGCCAATAGTTAGAATCCACTGTTGTACATCTCTAGAAAGAGATAGAAAAGAGAGAAATTAGAAGCATGGCTAGGAGAGACTTAGAGAGGACACAGACTGAAGAAGAAGGAGGGGAAAGAGAGAGAGAGGGGAAAGGGGTGTGGTGAAAAGAAAAGTGGAAGAGATCCAGTATCTCTCTAAGTTCACTAAGACAGCCTCATTGCACCAGGCTGGCCATATAGGCAGCTCGCTGCACTCACTGACCCTTTGTTTGAGTGTGATCAACCCTTGGCAATATCTGTTGCTTTTCTAAATGAACCCTGTCTTGCAGTGCGAGTCATGGCCCTTTTCTGCAAAATGAGTGTAATTTTCTCACACAATAGCAGCACACTGAGGGGGAAACCCAATTGGGCTTTGAATATTTCAAGAAACTGAATAATGTTTGTGTTGCAAATGTTACAATGGGTGTGTGAATGGTTTCACAAGGGGAAAAAGGCACCCTGCAGTTTAATTATCCCATGTGCGCTATGCAGAGGTCCGTAAAACATTTGCTTATCTTACATATTCAATTCAGAATCTTGCGTCTTGGACTGAGCTATTGTCATATTGATGATGAACCATGTGTGCATGAACATGAGCCCATACCACAAGTGCTAAATATGGTCCACCAAGCACGTATAGCATTAGACCTTACTCTATAGGGCTGTACGCTTACTTTTTAAAGTGGTAGCACTGGTGCTAGCAAGCAAAAAAAAAACAAAACAAAACAAAAAAAAAACAGTAGCACAAAAATAGAATTTGCATGGTCAAAAACTAGTTCTATTCAAAAATATATATAATGCTCTAAAACCAAAATTGTCCACTGCTTCCTCACTGTTAATATTTAGCTTGTTAATAATTGCAGCTTGAGTTACCCACTTGAGTAAGTCAAGAGCCAACTATCAACATTTACTTTTTATTTAAATTTAAAACAGCAAAGTAGCTGAGAGTGAGAAGTAGGCGAAATTTCCCGACCTCTAAATGCATCAGTGGACTAGCACAGCTACTGCTGTGAATGGGATGAGTGGCCGTGCAAACCCCAAGTCTGTCCATCAGGCCCAGTGGGAGGGGAAGCACAGGGCTGGAATTGAACCCGAGCCACTGAGGCTAAGGCACAGCCTCAAGTATGTGGCGCGCACTCTACATGACGATCCACTGGGGTACCCCCATCTATCGGTCGTAATATCGCATTGGAAAATTCAATCTAACGTTACTAGTATTTTTAGATTTTGGCGGTCGCGATTTCAGCCGAGAGGACAAGTCTTGTGGTCGTGATGCACAATGGGTTGCTAGGCTACTGAACGCAGCACAGACAAAGTTTGGTCACCCGCCACTGTGGCCTGTGAGAGACCAGACAAATTTACCAGCCACTCCGCAAAATAACCCGCATTTGGCGGATGGCGCGTGTTAATTTTACACCCTGGTCAGGAGAGATCTCCAGCAACGCAGCCTATCACACGTGTGGGTGGATTCATATTTATCATTGCACATAATTTTTAATAGCAAATGCGAGCAAAACTGTCGCACTGTACAGCCCTGTTCTATGCACTCAGGATGTATTTAGGCTTCTCAAATGTATGCCACTGAACCATGTGAAGCTGATGTGAGTGATCTGTACTGCACTAGCCTCGATTTTAAGGCAGTGTACATGGCAAACAATTAAAACAGTAGGACAAAAAGAGTCACTGTTACCAACAAGGACACACACTGTCACAGATTCTATAGCATACACATTTGTGTTTCGCAGATATTGCTTCTTTTTTTCTGGCATTTCTGCTTTTTTTAATTGACAGCGACAGTGGAGATAGACAGGTCAAAGTCAAAGCACATCTCCAGGAAACACCAGTTAGTGATGGTGCCCTCTGCCGAGACAGACGCACTGACAGACGCGAAGGTGCAGTGGAACTTTCAGTGCGATACAATTCACAATTAAAATGTTGAACAAGCAGAGGCTCAAAGAACTAACTGAACAGAAAACATGAGATAACTGAACACAAGTGCATGCAGTCAATAGCAGTTCTAGCTCTATTTTACATGCATGTCGGATTAAGCTTGCTTCCTGAATGATTGCGTGCGCTCCAAAACCAGACCACCACACCAGTTTTGCTCACCTGACCGGACCACACATATTATAGCTAAATCATCAGATAACCATCACAATGCTTGCTGAAGCACGATAATGATTTTTAAGTTTGGCTTTGATGAAGAGCCAATTGGCCTACGAGTAGCGAGCACAACTGGATCCTCCCTGACAGTGCATAAAGGTAACTGCCTGTCACCAAGAGAGGCATTGCAACTTTGAAAGCATGAAGATAAAGTGACCCACCATCTGTTTGGTTGGAAACTACAATGTAAACAAACTGAAGCTCATGAAAATTCTATAATATATTTTCTAATCAATTTAAGAAGACATTTGTGTCAGTGTTCTGTATAGGTACATGTCAGTACCTAGGGGAACTCACACTAAAGACTAGAGAATACAGACTAGGGAACAAACTTGCAACAGGACTGTGTTCCTTTATCTTCCGCCATTTATTCTCTATTCTCTTTCAGCAGGCGTACAAGGGTCAAGCTCATGAATTTAGACAGACAAAGTAAGAGAGAAGAGAGATAATGACTGGAGACAAGAACAGAAAGTTTTGTCCAAAAAGAGCAAAGCAGCATTGGAAAGAGACCAGACCACTTCAGACAAATGGATTGCCTTGCTATTTCGTTCCCCTGGTGACTATGTTACATAGAGTGTTGGCCCAGGACCACAGCAGCTCAAGGTTTAAGAGCAAAAGAGAGCTGCGGACATTTACTATTGAGCAAAATCCACCTGGGCAATCAAACTGGAGAGACGAAACAAGCTGTAATTCAATAAAGGAGGCCCAACAGGTTGCAGAAGTCCCATCTAGGGTTCTGGTACAAACAGGAGGTGGTTCGAACAGTAAGTCATTACTCAGTCTCCACACAGACACATTGTGTACGTCTCTGAATGTGTGTGTGTGTGGATGTGGGTGGGTGGATCGAGATGGATGGATGGATGGATATAAACCACACTCCATTACGCATCACAATGTCATAGATGCAAAGCACCGCTCTTTATCTGCACCATGTTTTATAGCCTACTTATTTGTGTTCCACATCTATTGTATTTGTAGTTACCCCTAACCTTTATTAATACCTTATAAATTGTTTAACATTATGATGAAGCGCTACAGACACAATAAACACAATGTAGGTTACAACGCTATTGAAAATAAAATCTTGGCTCTCTTTCATCAGTGGTAACATGTAGAAGGTTATGTTACCACTGATTAAATATGCACAAAAAGGACATACATCCAAACATCTAAGATCTAGGTGCTAGAATGAGAAAATCAGAGTTAAAAAATAAACATGAAAGTTTGCACGGCTCCCACAATATTGTTTAATACCACCACATGTCATGTTTCAGACATCTTGTGCCCGAAATGTCACATGTGGTGGTATTAAACAATATTATGGGAGCCGTGCAATTCTGGTGCGCAGACCTTCACAATTTTTTTTTACTGTTACCACTGATGAAATGAAAAACCTGCCACAGCCTGGCCCACCCACAGAGCGGTAGAAAAACTCCTGCTGCAGCTCAGTGAGCTGTCCGACCTTGTGGTCGCCCACCATGGTGAGATAAATTTGATCAAATTAAATATAGTTGTTTTCTGCAAAGATGCACCTTTACGATCAAATGAAGTGACAAGCAACATGTGATCATGGAGAGAGCAAGAGGATCACAGGCACACTGCGGCCTGTAATATTTCTATAGCAATTTTCTTCTATTTATATAATTCTATTCTATCATTTAGTATCATTACTGCTGATGAAAATGTGCGACCCAGATCATGCCACTGCTGAAAGAAAAAAAATCTGGGGAAATGTTTACATGCACACAACATGTGTTAGTCTTACTACTCAAACCCCCAGGATACATGCGGTAGGTCAATAATCAGATTTTTCCCCTCCACCAATGACACACCTCAGGCTATTACGGCTGTTAGCTGCAACACTGAAGCCTACATGGAGTCGCCAGAATGCAAGAGACAGCCAGCCTCCAGTGGTGGCGACTTCCCCAAGATGTGACAGTCCACTCTGGACAGCAGTGGGAAGAAACATGAAACTCAAGCACCGCTGTGAAGCCTTCTCCCTGCTAAAAGTGAAACCTAACAGTCTCCCAGCTGAAAGTGAAACCTAACTGGAGGTGATTTAAATGATGAACAGACCGACCAACCATTGCCATCTGTAAGTTTACACTTTATTGATCCCTCTGCATTTGACCCATCCCAACTACTAAGGAGCGGTGGGCAGCCACTGCACAGCGCCTGGAGACAAATTCCAGCTCTAAGACCAAGGGCAATGGCAGAAGCATTAACCAAACACACATGTCTTTTGATGCGGGGGAAACCAGAGGTAACCCACACAAACAACTAGCTAAGACGATTTCTGAGGTTTTATCTGTGGATTCCAGTCATACTGCTTACTGTACTGTATGCACACTTTATGAATGTGTATGTAAAAGTATCTGCAAAAATAAAAGACATGATACCCATGCATGATTCCACTCTATACGAAAATACAGGCCTTTGAAAAAATTAAATCAGTAACTGATGTACTGAAAGTAGCCATTAGTGAACATTTATGAGAACACATCTGCTCTCTAAAACCGAGAGGTGAAGTGCTTTGGGTCGATGACAGAGTGGACAACGGCTGACTAAATCTATTCCCACTCTACTGTATGAATCAGAGCCTAAGATGATTCAGATGGCCATTGCGTCATGCTAAAGCTTAGCTTCTAAGTTGACACCACTTGGCCCAGTCAGTGGTTACAACACAAATGTTGGATGCTGTCTATTAAAGCAGAAATGACTTGGATGCTTAAGCAAAGAAGAAAAGAAAGCCAATTCTTTAGAAGAACAGAATAAAAGTGGAGTCATCGCAAGTCATTTGGCCTGTAATTCGTTGCTACATATGTAAATTCTTCAACATGAAACAACAGTTTTCAATCCCTTCTCACACCATGGCTTGCATAGCAGACTGTTTCTAAAAATTAAGACCCCAAACTCATATTTCTTCTTGTTGCAAAGATGTTGCTACCCGGCTCCTTTCCCTGGTACTGCTAAGCGATCATTGTTTGAAAAAAATGAAGGCTATGAGACAACAACAGCCCTTGTGCATTCCAACGAGATAAGCTAAAATAAAGTTGAAACTGTCACCTAGAAAAGAGTAACCGGAATAAAGTTTTGCACTTCTTGCAAAGTCAAATCCACTAAGCAGTCTCCCCTTGTGCTGTCAAGCACTCCAGCAGATTTCCTGTCCTATCTAACCAGGTGCCATACAATGTCAAATGTATCGCTGAGGCCGGGGAGGCTGACAGTTTTCTTGGCAGTAGTCTATTTTGGTCATTGTAATTACACTAATATATCAATATGTTTTGTTTTTTTAAATGATGCTAACATTCTCCATGTAGCATCTTTAAAAGATGCGAGATTCTGTTATGTGATGCTTGAGGCATGTGCTCTATATCACACAGGGTACAATGTAGTAGGTACCAATTTGTACCTGACTCAGAATTTTTCTTCTTGTGCCCATGTTGTTTTGAATGTTGTAATTTGTCACCGACAGATTTTTTTTTTTTTGGCATTTGTGCTTTATTACACAGCGACAACAGAGATAGACAAGAAAGATGGAGAGAGAGAGGAGATAACATATAACATTATACTTTTTTCAATTAAAAACATAAAAATAAAAAAATATAACTGACACAAGAAAACTAAGAAAGCTACAAAAAGAATACATTCATGCGATCCCTTGGCCTTAAAATTTAAAACTCTGGGAGACGGCATCTAAGATTTTTCAATACTTTATAATGCCTTCATTTTTGCAAAAATTGATTTATTATTTTGTAATGACCTGCAGACCCCTGACATCAGTTTGGGACATACTGAACATACCAATGGAGAGTCGAGACTTGGATTACACTACATGGAGAGTGTGAAAACGTGAATCGCACTTTTTCATACACTTTTTGCTGTGGTTTGTCGAAGTTTCCGATCAACTCCATACTATCAAAAATCGCTCGAGTTTGGAATGTTCCTTCCAAACGCAAACGTCTGACATTCAGAGCAACTGAGGCTAAGTCAGTGATTCAAAATATGTACTTTTTTTTCGGTATTCCTTTAAAGCTTGGAATTTTGGTTGCAAAGGAGACTGGTGTACAATTTAAGTACGGACTGTTTAAATGGGGTATTTCTACTCTGTTTAGCCCATATTTAGGAAAGCTGCTGCAGATAGGCTGGGTACAAATATGTTTCTGGTCTCAACAGCCCAGCTGTGACTTGCATGTGTAAATCCTGCTATGCGTCTGTTATGCTTCTGGTCTGAACAAAGTCTGAGGCGTTTGTGCGGTGCAGTGTTCCACAGTGTCAGACAGGTTAATAATATTTCCGAGTGAAACCTGTCCAGACCCTGGTGTGGGCGTATGTGTGTGCGTGGCTCCCACATCTCCCAGAACCAGACGAGTGCATATACAGCTGTGCACGGTAGATGGATGGACAGATAGACTGATAGATGATGGTGGGATAGAAGGAGGTGAAGGAACATGGCCAGTTCGGCCATATCAGCCACATGATTAACTTATCTTCGAGCTTCCTGCTCAGTGTGCAAGAGTGTGTAAGAGAGAGAGAGACAGAGAGGGAGAGATTGTGCGTTTGTGTGTGTGTGTGTGTGTGTGTGTGTGTGTGTGTGTGTGTGTGTGTGTGTGTGTGTGTGTGTGTGTGTATACCCATGCATGTAAGAGACTGAGTGTGCATATATGTATAAATATGAATATTTATATGTATCCAAAAACAAATGTAATGTGAGTTCCTTGGCTATCTGCAGGTTTGAGAAAGCAAGATTCAAGATTTGAAGACGTTCTTAATGCTCGAACGAATATAAAAAAAAATTAACTGTTAAGTGACATGAAGTTCATTTGTGCAATGTGTGATATGGTTAACATCTACAGGCCATAATGTTACTTGGCAACCGCCAGCTGGTACTAGCAAAGTAAACGCCAACAGATGTATGGAACTCCTACTGGAAACCCAATGAGCTGAAGCCTAGCTAGCTAGCTGCTGAGCAGAAATGGAAATTCAAAAAGATATTTTCCATTCAATTCTTTTGGAATTTTGCAAAATTCGTTCTGTGACAAGTGAGGCTCCTCCTCACCGAGGAGACATCTTTTACGTCTTTTGGTGTCTTCTTTCACTGGTTTAGCTAGCTGTCTTGGTTGTTTGCGAGGGGAATACATTTTCGTGAACACTGTGTTGTGATTGGTCGAATACTCTTCCGGTACAAAGAGTTTTTCCGGCAGAAGATGACAGCTGCTTCTCCTCAAATTTTAACGGACTGAATTACAGACTTATCTATGGAGCATTTGAAGATTGTGGAAGAGATAGTCTAGGTTGAGAGACTACCTCCTATCTGACTTTCCTCAATCATGTTCAAATGATAGAATAAATGAATCCATCAGTTCATGAATAGTTCTGGAATTGATTACCGGTTTTGTTTAAAATCAAGAGGTCACTGGATAATAATTTACATAACAGTCCATAACTCATAACAATGAGTTATGGGGACAAATGTTTGCAAAACTGTTTCGGTAAGACATGTCAGTGTGACTATATGGCTAGGACAATTTGGTCAAGTGTTGACACATTGTATTGTTCAATCCCAGCCTTGCCAGGTAATAAACCACATCAATCTTAATTTTTCTGTCATATGAAAGTCTTATAATCTATTATATTATGAGCTGATTATGTGACATTTATGCAATGTACATTTTCTGCAAAAGTTACAGAGGCAATTACCTACTTTAAGCAATTATCATGTTATTATTTAAATGGAAGAAAAGGAAATTTATAGTTTAGGTTGTACTTTTGTCAGTTTTTGGCTCAAAGTTTGATATTCTGAAATTGTCCAGTGGGCACTATTCACAGACTCCGTACCCCACCCCCCACCTCCCCCAACATTCAGCACAGAGAAACAATAAAACCTCTAATAACAGGAATTAAGGCATTTTAATACTTATTAAGGCCTTTAGATAATTGCA
>OMKZ01050574.1:11802-31447 GCA_900302535.1 Neoniphon sammara | reverse complement strand
CCCCATTGAAGACAAACTCAAAGATGTTAGTGTTACAAAATCAAAATACAATTCCAACCACCAAAGCCTCGCTTATTCCCTGAACAATCACGACCTCTTCTCAACCTCATCATATTTTGCATTTGAAATCACAAGGAAACAGCATTTTGGTGTGTCTTGGCTGCATAATTCAATTGAAAAGGGATGTTGGAGCAGGACAGAACGCAGGGGAGGGACAGTTAAAAAGTGCTGGAAAGTTCAAAAGTGATTTGCTCATAATCTCAGGCTTCACAAATTCGAAATGAGTATCTTATTTCATTTTGAGTATTCGAAATGAATTCCAAATAATTAATTTTTTCACACACAAAGTTGTGAATTTGCAAATTTTATTATGGAGATAAAAGGAATGGGATTTTGATATGAAAAATGAGAAAATAGAAATTTTGCCATTTATTGTTTAATAGGTGTACATTATGACAGGAAGTTTAGCTAACTATCTTAATATTTTCATTTATTGGTTCATTTTAAGGGAGAATATTTTAGGGACCTCAGCATCCCTCTGTCTCTCTTAGCTTGACATCCATGGCCTCCTGAGACAGAGTCATGCCCTCAGTGTGAAGTCAACTGGCTGAGCTGCTGGGGAAAACAGAGGGAATGACGCACATCAAAACTGTCTGCACCCATCTAAAACCGCATCAATCTGACCAAAGAGGAGGATGATCCTATATGTGGAGCAATAACCTGAGAGCCAGTGTTACTGTTTGTCTGTTTTGCACAGACAGACAGATAAATATTACATGGGTTTTCTCTTGCTATTTGTAAGTGAGTTCCTAAAGGAGGGGTATTTGCTATTTCAGCTTTTTCTGAGAGGCAGAAGCAGTGAGTATTGTGTTCCTTCCAGATTTATCCAGCAAAAAGCTATTCACGCTTTGAAGAAGGAGCTATTCCTTCATGTACTTTCTAAACAGCATCTGTCTGTCTGCCTGTCTGTCTGAACAAAATCTGTGTTTATATGGAAACCTGAAAAAGAATCTTTGTAACTTGTAATTTTTGTAATATGTATCTGGTACCTTTATACCCGAGTAATCTTAAAGTAACAAGTGTAATTAGAATACATCAATGTATTTGAGTAATCCACTGGATTATTTAACTATTATTTCACATTTTAATGAAGTAATTACTAACTGCAGGGTTCATACAGCCTCCTGAGAGGAAAATTCAAGCCCTTTTCAAGCATTTTCAAGGTACCTACACCAAAATTTGAATTATCATCTAACCTAAATTATTACTTTTAATTCAATTGTGAAAAATAAAGCTTACAGAATTATTTTATACCCACAGCAATCAATGTATATTGTCACTTTGTTTTTTACCAGCTGTTCATATTAACTTTGATTATAGCTTTGATTATAATTATTTAATGCTTGGTAATTTCTTGAGTATGGGATTGTTTCAAATAAATCAAGCATTTTTCAAGGAGTATACCGAGTATATCTTCAAGCATGTTCCTAACCTTGAAAACATAATGGTTAAAATTAAGCATAATCCAAATTTACAAGCCTTTGTGCGAAACCTGTAACTATAATTGAATACATTTAAAGGCTATTTACCCAGTGCAGCACAAAAACGGTAATACGTGATAGCAGCTGGCCATTTAAAGATTACAGTCACATACTGATTCACAAACATAGAAGAGCCTATGGAAGAAACTCTTGCATTATCCATATGGTTGACTGACACAAACACAGATCCATCAAGGCCTTTTCTGTTTACCAAGGACAGGCATGGAACCACTAAAACAAAATGTCAAGCTCAGATGTTTTTCTTTTGTTTATCTTGTATTCAGACTGTGGTGACCTTACTGTGGTTGATTTAGAGTCTTGAAATCCACTGGCGCCACTGTGGCCCAGCTCTAATTAAAGCTGCTCTTCCTCATGGACACATGACATGACAGCGACCCCCTGGCCCCTCCTGCTAACCTGCAATTATGTGGCTTTATTAAAATGTCCATGTTGGCCTCCAAGAGGACAAGGCTGGAATATGTTGTCGGAATTAGCTTCAGTTTATGACACTTCATGCCCTTCCAGTCACCTGGCTGCACATGCACACAAGGTGTAACCACTTCGCATCGCTTTGCTCTATCAAAGGTCATTACACAGGGCTTTCATTGGGTGTGTTTTAGCAGCAAGCATCCGAGCATATTCTCAGTTTATGTAACACTGTAATTGTTTATGGAGACTTATTCAGTATTTTAGCATTTTCTTCACTTTCATTTGCCCGAATGTAATTTATTTCTGCCTTCAGGTCATATCAGAAATATTGTAATTAAGGGATGAGCTGACATGAACACTCCAGTTGAAATTACCAGTTGGAAAAACAGAATTTTCTATGAGCCCTGACTTTCCAAGGAAGACATGGATGCTGTGTCTACAGTAGGCAGTGGAAGTTGTTGGTCATTTTGTAGGTTGATGGTACAGTGTTAGGTTTTATGCATTTTGCACACAATTCTACCCTGGTATCTGTGAATAGCTACAAAGCTAGTCAGAAGAAGCAGCAGGCTGTTCAACCAGCTGGTTAGGCTACTAGGCCAAATAACACAGAATAGGCTTCTTCCCTTTGCCGAAGAAAAACTAAAGTAATTAAAAAAGAAATTCCCCCACAGTGTCTATTTTGTTTCCGGACAAAACCACTTGAACACACACCATGTCATACTTATGACTTCTAAACTCCTAAGTAGGAAGTTGCATTTGTTGAATTTAGTTATGCAACTAAAGAATTCTGGGCTACTTCCAGTAACATTACACCCCAGGAAGACCAACAAGCTCCAGCTTTAACCCGAATGTGATTGGTTCTTGTGGAATTACTATTGTGATAATTTTCGCAAGCTTTTTCATCAGATCATCGGCCTGGTTAGCATTGCCACGTCTCTTGTGCTGATTTGCTTCTCATAGACAGTGAATGAAGGTTCACTGTTCGCTTTGTGACATAATGTCTGTTGTATAACTACTGCAAGAGAATAGAAAAATATATTTATCAGCAGCAGTCAACAACATGCATCTACTTACAGAACAGCTAAGTGTACCGGAAATAATCCTTGTCTCTTTAAAAAACAGTAAATGTATTTCTTCCCAACGGCTAATAGGGACCAAACTAAGGCTCAGCCACCCGCCCACCATCCCGTATATCAGTTGAAAATAACTTCTACTGAGATTACTATGCAAATTATAGGTCCGCAAAACATGGCAGAGTCATGTTATGTGCATGATTGAACAAATGTAATACATCGCTCCAGTAAATAAACACATGCACATCAAGGGAGCAAGGAAATGAGTGAGTGAGAGAGAGACAGAGGAAGATAGAGTGAGCGATAGAGAGAGTGAGAGAGAGCAATGGGGGATCTGGGCTAGAGAGCAGGAAGGGGAGAACAAATCAAACATATTAGAAGAAAAATCACCTGAAATTATCAACGTGCTTGCAGTGACCTAATGTAAATTATCCAGTAGGCACTGAGCTCGCCTGGAAAACAGCACCGTGAGATGACTGTTTAAACACCCTGGCAGACAGATTTATGATTTCTAATGGAGTAGTTAGAGCTCAGGCGTAATACCGCCAGCTGTGAGCGCTGTGATTTTTATGCCTAAATAAACAACTATTGAAATACTAGAGGGACTCATAAAGAGGCTAAACATAAAGAGATAAAATATAAAGTGAATTATTGCACCTCTGTTTGCACAGAAGCAACATAAAGCAAATGATTTCCAATTTAAAAAAAAAAAAAAATATCACTTGAGTGACACTGTGGTGTTATGCACAACATGAAGTCCAACCTGGAAATGTTTTGCAGGAGGGCTCGTCCAAGCAAAAGAGCCTCAGTATGACGCTGTCATTCATTTCTCATTAAATTGAATCGTCACTCCAACCAATATGTGAGAAATGCAAAATCCTGGAGCGAATGTTGACCATGTACCACATGAGACAATCAGCAGTTTGATTGTAAGAGTACAATCCACTTTGAAAATTTAAGAGATGGAAAACTTCATGTCTAAGTACAATATTTGCTATTTAGAAATGTTTTCTGTGACCTGTGGCCACTGCCTCCTCTGGAACAAACTGACAAAATCTTAAATTAAGACTGACATGCTGACTGAACCCAACAAATGCAATAATTACAAGTGTGATCTTGCCTTCTGTTTTTAAAAACTGCAACATTTTATGCAAAATACCCTTTTCCCGACTTACCCAGACTGGGACAAGATGTTTGATACCATTTGCACCTCTGTACGTCCACTGCAGTGGTTACCATTTTGTGTTAGCATAAAGACTTTAAGTCTACAGGAGTCATTAGACTAGCTTCATCAAAGCAACTCCAGAGCTAACTTATTTACACAGTGTATCATGTGAATTTGAAATATAACTCATAATATAAATATAACTCAACTAGCATAAAAAAAAAAAACAAGAATCGTTTGATGAGAAGTTAGATGATAGGAACTATAGATGGTAGGAACTACAACCGCTGAAAACATCTGTATGTGCAGTGGTTATATAGTTCCTATCTGTTTGTATTTCAAATACACGATACATCATGTAAATAAGGCAGCTTCGGAGTTGCCGTAAGGTTTATTTTTTTCACTTTGACAGAGCTAGGCTGTAGACTTCAAGTCTTTATGCTAAGCTAACATGGAATGCTACCCATAGGAACCAAACCAGTGGATGCACAGAGGTGAAAATGGTATCGAACATCTTGTCTCAGTCTGGGTAAGTCTGAAAAAGGGTATTTTGCCCAAAACGTTGGAGTATTCCTTTAAGAGAGACTGAAAATACAATGGCACTTACACCACATACACATACTCACTGGACAAATGTGGCTAGCCTACCCGAACACATAGTCCATGTGCTGTTAGTCATAGGACAGGCATGGTCAGTATGGAAAGCTGCAAATGTGTCAGTTTTAGTCAGTGTCTTAACCTATTCTAGGTACATATGTATTAACAATATGGCAAATTTCTTTACTTCTATTAATAATATCCTTGCACAGTGTTGTAATGTGACTTAAATAAATCTGGGAAGCAGCACAGGTTGCATCATTCCCTTACAGGCAAGCAGGTTAACTCTTTAACAGTCTTCAACCACCACAGTGGCAAGTGAAATACTATTACCCTGCTGCACATACAGCTATTTATTGGGTGTCGGGCCATTTGGGCTAGGCTCACCCTTGCAGTCCTGCCAGGACACATGGGACATCCATGAATCTAGTGCAAATGTACACCACCAGGCCCAGATGGCTCATTAGGTTGGAGCAGTAAGCCACTGGCAATGCCATAAAAAATACAGCTACCTGAAATTGTGATACAGCTTTGCCAGTTGGGAGATAGCAAACCCGACAAGAGGGCAGTACAAGGAACAGATGTTGAAATCTCTGGATCTGTAAATAAGAAATCTCACCTTCTCACCTTCACGGAAAGGATTAATGCTTATCTTTCCCTCGCAAAGTGCCGTGGGGTAACAAAACCATTACAGAGGAGATGTTCAGTAGATGGGCATTTCGCTCCTTACACATATCGTCTAACCTTAGACGCCCTTTGCAACCATATTTTACACTAGCTTACAATATTGTGTTTGTGCGCTTGGGTTGTTTGCAAGAGAGGGAGAGAAAAACAGGAGACAAGGGGAAAAACAGAGAGAAGCGACAGAGAACGAAGCAGAAAGTCCTCTGTGTGTCAAGTGCTCATGAAATAATTAGCTGTTCCCATTCCCTGGATGTCATCTCAGGTCCTGATGCTGTCACTCAAATGGGCTGTAGGCGGCACATCTAAAAAACCTCTCAGATAATTAACCTGCAGCCCGAGTAGGGCCAGGGGCGACAAACACACTGCTCCTCGCTTCACCCTTTCACATTTGCAGAAAAAGCCACAGGATTGGATGTCAGGAGGATGCACAGAGTATCATGGAGGAAATCCATGGGGAATGACAAGGCATTAGGTCGACACAGATTGCAGTTTCTCTCTCTCTGCTAACCCCACCCCTCTATTTCTTCTCTCTCACAGGGCGCTTTCACACCTGCCATGTTCAGGCCGGCTGAAACAAATCCCAGTGTGCTTACCCCTTTGGTGCAGTTCGTTTGGGCAGGTGTGAAAAAAGCTATAGCACTCGGCTGCGGAGTTCAACAACCAGACCAAGACCCTGTTGAGGTTGTGGTTTCTCTGGGTATGGTTACTAACAAACTCTGGAGATATTCATTTGTGGTGTGAATGTAACCCAACTTAGATTCGACCCCACTACAGGAAGCATCGTACATTCTGGGCTGAAGCCAGATCCAGAGCGAGCCCAGATCAATTTGGTGTCCTTAACAAGATTTTACCTGGTGCACCTTGCATCACTGCAAATTCCACTACCAATCATTGGGTGGATCCCAATGTGTTTCCTCGCCTCGTATCTCTTGTGTAATTACAACTATGACTGATAAATATTTCACGGCTATGGTTGGCACCACGGATTTTTACCAAAGTAAAAGGATAAATCAGTCGGGCAGACTAAGAGCGGGGCAGGCAACCAAGAATATGTTAAAAGATAAACATTACAGTAGGCAAATTAACACAGTTTGACATCCCATGATGCTGGCTGCTCATACAACCACACAGTCACACAGTCAGCTATACATACAATCAACCCATGCACTCGACAACAAACCATGCGCTTGTGCACAAGCCAAACCATGCAGTGGAAGTGGCAGGCCATACATGAATACAGTCAGGCCCATGTTGTATCTTGCCCATGCCAGGGACAAGATGATCTCCAGCCCCTCACACCCTCACCCTGATCTTATCCCTTGTCCTGACTGGCCATAATGCACACACAAAGTGTGTTCCATTTGTGCATGACAAATAGACACAATTTTAAATAAAAGGGTAGCCCCCATCACCAAAGTTCAGTCATAATGGTATTTCAGAACCATGGTCAGCGCCTCAAATTTTACCAGTAAGGCCTTGTCCCAATACTTGCACTTGCTGCCTTGTGCCCCTTTTGTGTGCGTGCCCGCTTAGGTGCGCAAGACTGCAGGGTGTCCCATTTCTCTGATGCTGTTCTCCAGGGGTGCTTAGGAGCGCCCCCAATGCACCCCTGATGCACCCTTCCCACAAGTCCGCATCAGACGGCACTTTGCTGAGAGCTATAACCCATACATCCCTGCGTTACTATGACGTTTACATGATTCTCCACAGCGGAGGTGTCCCAAGTAGGCGTGACTGATCTTCCATTTGTGGATGCAGTGGAGCTTATTACAAACAAAGCCCATTTTATTTATTTATTTATTTATTTATTTATTTATTGTCCCCACAATAATAAGACTTTTCACAAACTCAGTCAGCAAGATATTACAACTTTGCCTTCTGTAATCTTATTAGTGGAATAACAATGTTTATACAGTATATGCTGTGGGAGAGGGATGGCAATTAGCACATAAGTTTCTTCTAATACAGTAAAAAGGTATTATTTAAAATGATTCACAGATTTTACTCAAACAATTATTATATCCAAAAACTTAAAAAAGACATCAATGTCAGCTGTACCTTTTGTGGAGATGTTGCTGAAACCGTGTCGCACTTACGTCGGTGTTGTCCTCAGACTAAAGTGCTATGAAGTAAAGTGTCCGGGTTTGTTATAGATCATATCTATCCCCAGTTCTTGTCTGTTAACAGAAGGGTTTGTTTATTTATTTTTCTTGATTTCAAGCTGTGTAAAGTGTATTTTCCTCTAAAAATTGGCATTTATGCTGCGATGTATACTTATGTATTTGTTGTTAAAAAAAAAAAAAAAATGTAGCAGTGAGTTAAGTAGAAGCGCCACTTTCCAAGCAGGAGTCAAGGGAGTGACGTATGGGAGTCTGTCCCAGTTCTGCTCGGAAAACCTCTGTGGGAGTGCGGACCGGGAGTGGGTATTGGGACAAGGCCAAACCGTATTATGTTACCTCACGACAATTACTGAAAATCCACATTTAATATACACACACTCCTCAGTAATCAGATTTCTCCCCGGTTGAGCACTGAATGATTTGGTGAACAAATCCTTTAAACAAATCTTTTTAATGAACTGATTCGAATGATTCAGTACACTGAAAAAAACTGAAAAATGCTTCGCCCCTCACTAGTATGTGATGGGCAAAGCATACGAATGCATACTTTTTTAGCATGGCTGATCCTAGTGTGATTTGAACTGCTACAGTCCCAGTGCTGTGTGCCTTGCCCTACCCATTGAGTTACATTTTCCATCTTCACTCCTCCTCCTGCTCCTTTCCTCCTCCCCTCCCCATCTTTCTCTCAATCTAGTCTCCCCTTTCTCTCACCCCACCTCCTTTGTTCTTCCTTTTCTGAACTCCCCTCCATCTCAGCAGGATTATGTGAGGAGGAGCGAGGAGAAAAGAGAGTGATGGTACCATAAAATGAAAGCAAACTCATTACCTAAGGTCTCCTGAAGTGGTGAGATAGGTGTGTTTTCCTCAAACCATCCATCCTGCCATGATAGTGATGCATTGCACTCAATTACGACAAACCAATACTGCTTGTTAATGGCCCACTTTGCCTCATACATTAGGCCTGTTTCTTTAGTTGCATCACTAGACTGTTTTTGCCCTTTTGCAGGTGAAGGGATTTATTGCAAAGGCCAGCGTCCATTATGGTAAAATGCTAAAGAATAATCAAATAAATGAACATATGAATAATCAAACAATCAAAGTAAATAAATGAATAAAAATAAAGTAGACCTCACTGTTCATTACTCAACCTTTACTGGTAATACACAATAACACAAACTCTGGTACTTTTTTAAACACATAACTTATGCCTTTGGTTCTAAAGATTGGATCTTCATGAGAAAATATAGGTTATGGCATTATGAGAGTGCACAACACAACTGTCAAACACACTGGGGCAAAGAAAATGAATGCAAATACGATATGAAAAAATAATAAAAAATGATTATGCAGTATGAAAAACATTCACTATATTGACAGTGTCTTTTTGAAGCAAAGCTGACTGTAAAATGGTATTTACATTCATTCATTCATTCATTCATTTATTTATTTATTTATTTATTTATTTGCACGTTCAAATAACAAAGTGGCCCAAGGTTGATAGTATAACTTATTTTCATTTGGAAACACTCTGAGCCTAAAGCAAGGAGTCAAACCACAGAGTCAGAGCCTAAGTGAACTTTTGGGTCCTGGTTTTTCAGAATTTCTGATCTGATTTTCTTGCCATTCCTGACATATAATGTACTAACATGGGCCAAAAATATGAGTGAACTATATGAAGTTGTAAAGTTTGCATTATGCATGTCAATTTTTATTTAATTATAAAAGTTTACAGTATAATGCATACATCCTAACCCTAATTCTAACCACAAAACTTGACAAAATTCACTCATATTTATTACCTAAACCCATTACTTAATTATGGTGACATTTGTATTAACTTCCATTAATTCTTGACAGCCTTACGTTAATCTTAAAGCCAAATTATATGGAGCAGAGAGGGTCCGTGTACAGTAAATTTTATCACTGGCTGACGTCAGCCAATGTCCGTGCAGACAGCTAGCTGTGCACCCAGATTTCTGTGACTGCGTGGACTGTACCCTCCTAAAAGCATGCTGCAGAAAAACAAGATGGATCCCCATGTTTGAGGAGAGGCTGTGTGCAGAGGTCCACCGGTATCCACGTTTGTTCAACTTATCGATTGAAGAAATATAAAGACAATGAAATTTGTTCAAAATCATGGTGAGAAATCAGCCAGACACTGGGAAGAGACGTGGAGGTGTGCAGGCAGAAGAGACAGATCTGTGAATGCAAAAAAATAATAATAATAATAATAAATAAAAACAAGAGGAAAAATAAAGGGAAAAAGTGGCGAAATCAGAGCATTCACCCAATTGTTGTTCTGCTAAACTGGTTTTTGAACTTCATCAAACACCAGGACACAGACTCAAACTTTCCAGGAGAGGTAATGAGACTCATATTTATCATCTAATCATGACATTATGAATTAAATCACCTAGCCTGAATCAAAACTCTGTGTGTCTGTACAATTTTTACAAGTCACTATTGATGTGTTTCAGAGCAGGGAGTCAGGTGAGGTTTAGCGAGGTGTCCAGCGAGGAGTACAGCAAAACAGTTGTACTGCAATTGGAGTGTATAGCCTCGGGCCCTCCTACTGATGGTGATGAAGCTGCTCTGTCATCTGGAACTACGTCCGCCCCCATTACCAGTGCAACCTCCATCCAGAGCATCTTCATCCTCTGTGAGTTTGCTGTCTCCCCAACACCACTTCAAGAAAAAATACTGAACAGACTACAGGGAATAGACAAAAAAAAACAAAAAAACTTTAAAATAAGGAGAATTTACAACTTTCCCCACATATTTTCTACCTTTCTGTTTGCTCACTTTACTCAAGAAATCAAAAATCCAATGGGACGGATTTTCCATTGATATTCATTTCACAAGTCTTACAGAAAGTATCATTTTATATGAAATGGTTCTTAATGAAAACATCTTGGGCTGAAGTCAACTGGCTGGCATTTATCCTCTTGCAGGATCGTTAGCGCCTTCAGAGTCGCTGAGGTCACATGAGTCGTTGAACCCGGCCATCATGTGAGGCATTAAGGTCACATGAGTCATGGGCTATATTCGAAATGGCTCACTATTCACTATATAGTCCACTATATAGTGTGTCGGCCATTTTGATTGTGTGCGAATTCTCAACGGCAAATTTCATTCACTATATAGTCCACTAGAAAATACCCACAATGCACGGCAAAATGTAGTGAACACCCGATGGTCATGACATTGGCCTGATGTATCCCATAATGCAATGCAAACGCGTCTTAATCGACATCCCTGAAGAAGAAAGCAGAGCGATGGTGGTGCCGTTTGAGCAAAATGGTACTTAAAGTTGTTACCATTTATTTATTTCAGTTGCCGTTGATAGTTTGTACATTGCTTCTCTTTGCAGATTTACATGACATTATCATTCTCAGTATATACATGAAGCCTTTTCCTGTCTGTAAAAAGTTCCGTTTTTCCCATGAAACTCGTGTACAACAACCACTTTTCCCTGAATTTATTTTATTGTAGGGACTGACAAGGATGTGGAGAGGATGATTTAAAAGCAGGCAACAGCATAATCATCTTTTCTCTAGGAGAAGGAATGCTGCTGTACATGGATGGGAGTAAGACATTAATAGTACAATGTTTGAGTCATTAGTAATTTTACTTAACATTACTGCCAAATATGAGTGCCAACTTAGTAATGAGCATACATGTGCCTGTCAGTCTGCATCATTTGTTTATAAAGTTTGTCTAACTAATGGGTAAAATAACCACCTGTGACCACCTCATTTTTACAGCATAAACTTTTTTTTTTTTCATTTTAAATCTTCTTAGTAATGCAAATGTATTAATTCCATTAATGCTTGTGTGACCTTGGATTTCCTGAAAGACATCTAGAGCAGCTAAAAAGTGGAAGAACCGCAGAGACAGCTGCTGCTAGCTGCTCTCTTATCTCCTCTCCATGCTGCTGATCCGGGTCCGGGTCTGGGAGTGATGGGTGCTGACAGGCAAGGGTATCCACCATCACCTAGGATGCAAAAGCCCTCCGGTGGGTACAGCTGCTCAGTGTAGAACAGGCTATTTCTGAGGACCCTTGTGTCATGTACAGACCCCGGGTATCCCACAAAGATGTCTAGAAAGACATCCAGGTTGTGGTTGCAGACAGCCTGGAGCTGAACTGAGTGGAACAGCTTTCGATCGAGGTAACACAGGGCATCTGCGGAGGGGGGCTTCATATGTATTTGACAACTGTCAATGCTTCCAACCACTCTGGCGAAGGCAGGGCAACCGGCAAGCTGTGCAAACCCATTTCCCACATCTTCCAGGTCAGCATCGTGTGGAAAATGTATGACCTGGTTTTAGGGTTGCATGGTATTGGGGCAAAGGCATATTGTCATGGTTAGGACAGAAACAAGTGAAAAAGTGTGATTCACAATTTCATTAGTATTACTTAGCATCATGATGTTGATACTCTCTGCAATAACTCTCAAAACTGTAATGATGATTTTGGGGTCTTCAGACATCTTTTACTACATCTGTTGAACAAGGCTGGTAGGTGAATTAGCACCAGAAGTTTTTATTATTTTGCTTGGCATTTTGAGACTCATTCTATCTATAAAATAAGGCAGCCTCCAGTGTTCTGCTATTGCTCTTGGCCATATCAATATTGATGTGGCACTGGCGAGCCAAAATGTGACAAGCACCTCAAGGTCGTGGCCCCATCCATGATCCTGTTGGCCACGGAGCACACCAATGAGGTGCAGGGAGGCCCGGTAAAGCTGGATATTGGCCCTCTGGTCTGCATCCTCATCTAAGTATCGCCAAAGCATTGGTACGCTGGTGTTCAGCTGGCAATACCTCACCCTGGGCTCCATCTAAAAGTATCATTAAGATATGTTTATTGAAAATAAACAATGTTTCTGTAAATACACACGCAATGTTATTAGAAGTCCATACAACAGTGTCACATCCTTATATGCAGAGTTCAGATTTTAGAAAAACTATGCCATAATGGCATAATTTCAATATAACACAGCTGGATTTCTGGGGGAGAGATCTGATCACTGGCCCATGCAACCCTGGAGGTCTACTCTGATTTCTGAATGTTTTTTTTTACTTGTGCACACACACAGATAAAATGAACCCATTGAACACATAATATTCATTGCTCGGGAGAATAAAAACTTTGCCATCTGTTCTGTATGGTTGGTTAATGCTCAATTTTATGTCAGCGTTACCACTGATATAATGCAATGGAAAACACGTCTTCTGCACAGTCCGTCTACAGAGTGGAGGGGGAGAAAAAATATAAAAAAATAAAACTACCCACAGCTTAGTACAGCTGCCGATTCAGAAGTTGGTCTATTTACCTGTTGACAGCATTGTTGGCAAAATGCTGGGAGTTTTTGATGTGGTGTGGAGTGTTGCTGACCAGAGGATTGGATGAGAAGCCATCGGGATGTTGCTCGCTGATGGTGCCATAAAGCTCACACAGCACCTCGTTAGCATTAGCACTGGAAGGAATGTACGCCGCCACCATGATAATGGTGGTGAAGTCCCTTGGCAAATAAAATGGCCTGTATTTCACCACTAAAAACTCTAGCTGCGGTGAGCAATGGGTTGCGACTACTGCAGTGTTCACACACCAGTCATTGTTTATATAGACACACAGCCCACCTCTGTGGGTCTTGCTGGAGGTCTCTGAATTCCTGTCTGTATGGAACGATGTTAGCCCCTGTAGCTAGATGGCTGTGTGGGGGATGTTGCCGTGCAGCCATGTTTCTGTGAAAATGAGCATGCAGTAATCCCTCATTTCAGACTGTGAAGTTAGCTGGAGTCTTAGGTAGTTCATTAAATTGTCCAGGGAGCGGACATTGGCTAGTAGGACTGATGGGAGTGCTGGCCAGCTGGGGTTAGCCTTTAGTCTGGAGTAGACTCCCAACCGCTTGCCTTGCCTCTGCCTCTTCTCACACCACATGCAGGGCCTCCTCTTCCAGGCAGCTGTATCAGGTGGTGCCATGGTGGTGGGGCCCTGTCTGCATAGTCACCCAAGGATACACAGCTTCTCAGTCAGTGCTTTCGATAGTGGTGGGTTGTTGATATTTCTGGTGTTAGCATAGCTGTTGCATGAAACCATGTCCAAAAGGGTCCTGCGGTCGTAGATCATAGAGGTAGAACAGACGTTATGACAAACATTAATGCAAAAACTAGCACCGTTCACAGGAATCGGAAGGGCTGCTGTATCTGTGCATGCAGCCATCTTGTGTGTGGCTTAACCCACTTTTTTCATGAATGTCCAGCTGTGTTGTGTTGTCATCCTTTCTTCTCCAGGTTAGTTCTTCTCTTCTATGGGAATTGCTTCATCGTGCCTGTAATGTTTGGAATTTGTGTGTCTGTCGTTCCTTGTCCTTGGTGTGCTGTGATGTCTGTGCCTTTTCCACGAACTTGGAGACTTCCTCCAAGACTTTACTAGGTTGATGTGATGACAGTCCCTCGAATCTGGTCAATCTTGACTTAAAGTGCATCGATGGAAGTGAATTTGTCTTACTCTCTCGTTGAGCAGTTAGAACCAGTCAGAACTGAAGGAGCTTTTTGGATGAAAGGCAAAATATCTTCTAGAACCTCAAGCAAGTCCAGTTGCTTTTGTAAAGCACTTAGAAGTGAAATCTGTAGGCTCGAATTATATGCTAGAAGAGGGCATCATAAGAGTAGGTTGCCGGCTACATAGATCTGCAATGTATCTTGCCCAAAGATGCTGTTTCAACGCACCAGCAGCGTCACACCATGGGGGAGTCTGAGAAAGACTCATAAGATCTGCTCGACAGGTACTGAACTCCACTCTCCATCAGCAAACCAAGACCTACAAACCATCCTCTGTGAGGTAGTCAGTTCTTAATAATCGTCCCCTCTCCACCATGGCCTCTGATCCACATGACCTTGAGCCACTGACTCCAAATCACCTCCTTCTGCAAAAATGCAAACTATGCTACCCCCTGGAACCTTTTTGGAATCTGGCTTTTATGCTAGGAGCCGCGGGAAGCAAGTCCAGAATATGGCTGACCTTTTCTGGCATAGATGGGCAAGGGAATACCTTCTGCTGTTTCAAGGAAGACAGAAATGGACAAAAGTGAGGAAGAACTTCAACACTTGGGACATTGTCCTGGTGGTTGACCCCACTGCTCTTTGAGGGTCATGGCTATTAGGCAGAGTGCTGGGGGCCAAGCCTGATGGAAGAGGTCTGGTCCACTCAGTGAACCTCCAGACTAAGACTTCAGTTACTGAAAGACCCATAACCAAGTTGTGCCTCATCCTAGAGTCCTAGCTTGCTTCTGCACATGCTCCGGGAGGTTCGCCTGTACTCACAGTTCATCTCTGAAGAATAGCGACAATCGAATGTGTGCAAATTTGTGGAGAGAAATCACCCAGGCAGAGGGAAGAGACGTGGAGGCGTGCAGGTAAAAGTGAAAGTATCTGCAAGGCAGACTGAAAGCCACTCAAACTTCATTAAACACTCACTAAAAACGGGATCCCTTAATTTAACTCTACCCTTAAAAATTAAGGCGTTCTGTACGTGGATGAAGGAAAACTAAGGACATATTAAGGGCTTTGTGTTTCATTGTGGTAGTGGGACACTCTCCTGGTGAAGCGCATCCCCTCGCAACAGCCAAATTCTAGTATAACAGAGCCGCATGCGCATCTTCTGTCCCCGAGCTTGTCCGCAGCTGCCCCTTAAGCCAACATTGTAAGCTCTCTGAGGAATTATTTTTGAAAAAAAGACAGAGTCTGACATGCTGCACCCGCACTCTCTACTTGGCAAAAAACAATTGGAAACTGGAATAGATTGGAAAACAAAAAACAAACAAAAGTGTAAGCTTTTGCCATGACAGTGCTGCTTCTCCTCATCTATGCTTTGCATCTCTTGCACCAATGTACTGTTTTCCCCATCTGTTGTTCTTCTCTCATTGAGTAGTTGCACGTACCACTTTCCTCCTACTGCTTTCCTAAGTTTTTCATCTGCTTCTTCAGCTAAATAAAGTATACAAAGAAGCTCCTCTTCTTGTGTTGACATCACCATTTTGATTCAGAGTGCGCTTGTGTGGCACGCGTCGTCTTCTTTTTCTTCGGCATCCTCCAACAACTACTGCCCTCTTCTGGTGGTATGCATCAAGACAGCCGAATTCTTTAACCATAACCTATATAGTGTTAACCCTAACCTTACCCACTAATCCAAAACTAATTTATTTGTTTAAAAAATTAACTTAAAGATTTTGTATCCATAAATGAAAGATTTTGTCCCCACAAGTAACTGTAAATAGAAAAGTGTCCCCATAATGTGGGGAATACATGCCCAGACACGCATAGGAAGGTGAAGAAAAGAGAGAGAGATAATGTAGCAAGTGTGACCACAGAAGTGGATGATGTGGGTGAGTGGCTTTCTGTGACTTTATATCACATAAAAGAACAAAAAAAACTTCCATAGTCCTTTTTAGGCTCAGTCCTTTTTGTAGCAGCAGGAGTTTGATTCCAGCTGCGGCCTTTTGCTACATATCGTCTCTGCTTTCCTTTTTCTGTCCTCTCTTTCTACCCTGTCTTTTCCGTCTTTCTATAGTGTGCCTTTCTAATGAAGCAGAAATACCCTAAAAAAGGACATTGTGTTAGTGTGCAGTTGAAACTCTGAATATCCTCAGTGTAATTCAATTTTATCAGTATCATTCATCAACAGTATCTTATGATATACTTTCTATGCCTGTTATAATTACGTATAGAAATCTTCTAGACACCTATATTTTTTAACTCAAATCTTTAACAAAACGTCTGTGTTTAACTCATAAATTATCCTCTTCAATGACCATCGCTATTTTTGCAGCTAGACTGGTGTTGAAAAGTAGCTGAAATCTACTCCCTTTCACTAGTATCAATCTCCACCTTACACACAGAGGAACTCTTCTCTCCATTTTCTCAGGTGCACTCTCAAGATTTTCGCTGCTTCTTGCAAAATGCAACACAGTTACTGGATGACTGGAGTCTCCCTTAGAGTTCACTGGATGTATACTACAGTCCGTCAATAATAAAAACACATTAAACTCAAAATTAGAGAGTCCATTTCTCTGTTACACGTCTTAAAATACATCTTTTAAGTATATTTTGAAAATCCCATACATTCCAAATCTTTACAAAATGCATTGTATTTTACATTATTTTGGGTTTTAGGCCACTCACTACTTCTCTTTTCAGTCAAGTGTGTCAACCCCTGGCACTCCATGATCTGGTATTCTGAAAATGATGCTTGCACCCTCTCCTCAATTGGCGTCAAGTCTTGTGTGTCTGGCCGTCCTCTGTCTTCATTGTTGATTTCCTTTTAAAGGCAATCTTCTCGTTTGCTCTTCTTCTAAGATTTTGATTTCGCTTCTTCAGTCCTCGAAAGATTTTTTGTTTTGCCCAGTTGCCTTGATTTTTGTTTTTTGCTCATCTCCTCAATCAAAATGTCAAGTTCTTCTGCCGTGAACTTCTTTCTCTTGCTTCTTTTTGGTTTTTCCTCCAAGGTTTGAACGCGGTCAACACGCTCTGATGGATCTATATTCGCATCCCTGCGATTCTGATCAACTAATTGCATGTCATGCAATTCAAATGGGAGGTCGTGTTCTCATGCCTGTGTGTCTGTACATAGAGGGCAACATAGTAAGCAAGACATACATACCCACAAGTGTGAAGCATCAAACAAGCACTGCAAGAGCACAAACACTTTCCAGCATCCGCTCATGTCACATCTCACATACATCCTTCTATAAAAGCAGACTCAAAAAGCATACACACATTTGTGAGGCTTTTCATTCACATGCCCATATGCAGACAGAGGCGTCTTTGTGCATCACACACACACACACACACACACACACGCACACACACACACACACACACACACACACACACAGACAAGTATGAGAGCATATGTATGTAGGTGGACGTTGGCATGCACTGCAACACACACACACACACACACACACACACACACACACACACGTTAAATACTGGGAAAGAAATTCTTAAGACGAGGTGTGGAGAAACAGAAGGAATGAATGACTTCATAAAGTGTGCAACGGGCCTCTGCATGCACATGCACAAAATTTAACACATCCATACATATGCAGAAATATGCATTGTGCCACATACTCTGGACTCTACAGAGATCATAATAGAAGTACACACAAAAAAAACACACATACACACTCATTAAGTAACTCACGCCGGCCCCTACAGAGTAGGTTAAAGACAGCTTAACACAATAGGAGTGTTTTTGGGTCAGTTGTCCCTTAGCGTGGCAGGCCGATGCCTCAGTGACACAAGATCCTTTTAACGACACCATATAATGGACACTGCGAGAACACTTTACAGCTTAGAGCGGTCTTTTTAACTGCTTAGCCTAAGCTCCTTTGTGGCGCTGAAAGAAAGAGCAGTATGGGGTAAAAAGGGGGGAAAAAATATGGCATCCTCAGATGATAGCCAGACAATAGCCACGCGCTTAACAGATTAGACGGTCGTTAGGCTTTCAATGTGCTGTAAACAACGCTAAGTGAAGGATTTTCACTTCTGGCCTCGCTGTCTGTCTCTATCTCTTCTACACCCTTTCCCCCTTCCTCATCCACTCTCTCTTTGTTGGTACAATTATCCACTTGATGCTATTTTGTCTCCCTCTAAGTGCACAGATCTGTTGTAAAGGGATGAGCCTTTACTTGGGTTTTAATTGAGCTCCGGAGCAACGAGCTAAGCTAAAATCACTGAGGGGATTGTGGATGTAAATGTCACTTTGTCCCCTTATGTTGATTCTGCTTTTTAAAATGGCACACAACAGTCTACTGCCACTATTGTTTTACCCCCCGGTGTGCTGATGAGACTTGAATAAGAACTGTGGCTGAGAAGGATCAAAGTCAAGGCAGAAGTGATGAGTCGTCTTTTTTTTAAGTCACTTTTTGTATGGTTAAAGACGCAGCGTGCAGTGTTTGTTTTTTTCCTCTCTGCACAATTTGTCTAAGCAGAGATAAATAGAAGTCTACTAGATTAATGGAATGCAATACAACATTTCTCTCTGCTCTGTCTCTCCTTCTGGCTGGGAGAATAAGATCACTTTTTGTTTAAAGCTGGAATAAAATGTACTCTAAATCTTGCTAACCAGAGAAACTGGGTTCATAGTCTTTGGGGAAACAGGGTTTCAAAAAGGTACATTTTAAAATGGATGAACCACACCTTTGAGAAGGTTTAGTCTGTGTTCAGACCAGAAACAGAAGCAGGAGTTACATTCCATCTGAGCTGTTCAGACCACAGGCAAATTTCTAGGCCCAGTCCTTCAGCTTCTTGAGTAAAATGCACTACAGAGATGAAATACCCTGTTAAAGTAGGCTGTACTTACATTGCACTTGCAGCTGAAGCAAAAATATTCCAACCCCTATCTATCTCTTCTTCAATCTTTAATGCTGTTTTTGTAGAAATTATGCTGACAGGCATGTAACGCACTATACTTCTCCACATCTCCGTATTATCCACCGATTCTCTTGAGGGGCCTATACATCACCGTGTCGGTCGGTCTGTCAGCAGTTAGGTCCACAGTGGCATATCTCAAAATCTGTTTGGTGGATTGCCATGAGATTTGGTGACAACATTCATGTTGGCTGGAGGATGCAATTTGGCAATTTTGGTGATCCCATGACCTTGCCTCTAGCGCCACCAACAGGCCCAGTGGCGCATCTGCATTCTAACTAACATTTGGTTTGTATGCTGCGCTCATTGGTTTTGCTGCACCGTTCAATGGATTTTTCCACTTTTTTGGTCAGTGATGTACAAAGAATGTGCAATGAATTTTTTTTATACAGAGAAAAGTGCACAAATAAGCCAATGAGCAATATGAAGAAAAACTAAGTCTTGTTAATAGTGAAGATATGAACTACCAAACAAAGAGTAGACTATTGATCCAGGCATGCAGCCTCTAACAGTCAGTCACCAATATTGGCACATATTCTGTGTTAATCACGAGAGCATGCACTTGTCAACAGTTTAAAAATGTTAAATCTCATGCAG